>JAGDQP010031169.1:7424-22104 GCA_022664845.1 Lepisma saccharinum | reverse complement strand
TTGTAGCAATCTACTAGCTCAAAACGGATATTAATTGCTACCTCAAAATACGTTAGTGTGAGAGAACAGATTCTTTTCCATTGTTTTAGTTTCAAATTGCTACAAAGCTGTCGTTTACTCTGAGTAAACAAACACTTCTAAAGTATTGTGCAAATTCTATTGGGGTTTGGCCTGTGACTAATTATTCAAGAAAGAAATGATGATGTATGTTAAAATAGCGTGAAAACAAAGCAAAAATTAAAATTTTCTAAACTAAATTTTTGAAAGTCCTAATAAACATAATGGATATATATTTCCAGATAATAAGAACACACTAACGGAGACTACAAAATCGTTCAGAAACACGGTTCGATACAATTTATAATTTTAAAATATATCGTATAAAAAAAATCGCAAAATATGTACAAGAGAATGTAATACAATTTGTTGATGTTAACGACCTAGAGAACATGTATTAAAACTTATGAGGAATCAACCAATTTCCCTAGTGGTGAGTATCGATGCTAGGATAAGAATTGGGAGGACACTACATGTTGGGACCAAAAATCCAATTTTTCTTTTTCTTTTTTCGAAATAAAATAAGAAAATAGTTTTTATTTTGTCTAAATAATACTCGACTTAATTTCTTGTTAAACTTTATCTTGTATTCTCATCTCTGGTGCTTGGGGGGTTCTCGGTTCCATCCTGGCTCGTGCCATGTGGGTTTTGTAGTGGACAAACACCATGTGCATGTGTGCTTTCTTGGAGTCCTCCCATTTTCTCCCACTTTATTAATTTCACCAATTCTTCCATTATTATCCATTCGGCCTGAGGCAAAGTTGCCTAAATGACTTAAATAAAATTCAAATTACTCTGTATCTTATTTAAAATCCTGGTTCTCTTTCTTTATTTTGTCGAATTTCTTTTTCTTTACAACCTGCTTAATTTAATCTCGTTTTACGACCCTTTTTTCTTTTTGGATGAAGTTTTGCTGCTTTGATCATACTACAGATTTTGTCTTGTTGTTCTTTCTCAAGTTGGGAAATGGTTAAACATCTATCCGAGAGAGAATGTTGCTATTAAACATTAAAAAAAAGTAATTATACGAGAATTCAATGAAAGGTAATACCTCCGATTTAATTTATCAAGAGATGGCAGAATAGACGTTTTCTTCATTATGTTTCTCAGTTTTCGAGAAGTAGTTCTGCACGAACAAGTTGCCTACCTATTCGTAAAATGGAAACATGTAGAAACATTTGTCTCTCTCGTTTAACCAACTTACTTACTATGATAGAATTTTCGCTCCATTTGAAATTAGGATTGATATACAGAAAATACATATTTCTTTCAACAACAAACAAAATTTTAAAAGACGTTACGAAAGAACTGACCATTGTGTGCCTTCTGAATCATACTTACAGCCTATTTCTAGTCTCCGTTGGTTTTAAAGCGGTGGTCCGGAAATTAAAGAACTTTACTGTGTGTGCTGTTGAAATTCAGTTAACTAGCCATAAATTCAGTTACCGCACAAGGACTGTCCATTACATGTCTCCAGTTCAACACTACAGTCAAACAAACTTCGTATTATTCCTAAAAAACTGAGGATGTTACGAAACAAGTTCGTACTTATAGCCCGTTAGTACTACGCCACAAACGCAAGGATGTTAAGGTCCCTGGACAAGTTAAAGATACCTTAGTTTGCTTTTACTTCTATAACCCATCGTAAATCTGAAGGATGACAACCCTCAGCGAGCACTTCTTCCAAGGCTAGAAGATGGGAAAAATAGCTACCATGGTTTCAGTCCAAGTACTTAGTACTTAGATTGATAGTACTTAGATTGGATAGTACCTAGACTGAATAGTTGGTACGTAGAAATCTCATTCAGGATGGCCATCATTATGATCAAATACACAGAGAGAAAATGCTTGGTTCACGAAATAAAATCAAGAAGAAAGAAAAGTATTCATATCTTTGAAGTTTATATTTCTTTTATATTCATGTGAATGATCAAGCAAAGAGAAAAGCTGGTTTACACGATAAATTTATACGTCTGAACATCACTCATATTCATCCGGGTTCCTCGCAGAATTGCTTAAAGGAAGAGTCGCAAACTTGCAGACCGAAGGCCTCATGAAAGCCTTAAGGAAATCCAATCAACTTTCGTTTGCGGTCGTGCACATAAAATATATGGATGAACCTAGAAAAATACAGCAATTCATTTTCGTGAACGTTTTGGTTTCTGAAATATTCATTTATTATCAATTGAATCGATTTGCACATTTTTAGCTCTTCGTATTCTTTGTGTCACAGCGTGTTTTCCCACAAGGCGATTTATCGTCACCAGCATGGACATAAGATCTAACAAGTAAAGAGATAATGTTTTCACAGGGAAATTCAAAGCCCCACACAGAATATACTTTAAGAACTTATATTCTAGCTATCTTAAGAAAGTGACATCTTTGTCTGAACCGCAGGTAAACACAGACCCGAAGTCATAGTTTTCTTCACCTTTTCAGATCATGAGGGAATACAGTTACGTATGGCTCATGTCTGTCTGATTTATAGTAACTGTAAGATATAAGAAGTACAAACGGATAGACAGTAATTCTTCCAGACCGCCTGTGGGGGGTGTCTCCCGCAAATTCTCGAACACACACCCTAACTTAAAAAATTGTACAGTCAAAATACTATAGAAACCGTGGAAAAGTCCACACACATCCTCCAAATTTTGATTTTACATCGTCCCAAACTGAAAATCCAGTCATAGACAGATATACAGACAAGACAATCCGCTTATTCACTGTCATTCAGGTAAACAGACATAATCTAATTGGCTTACATTATTGTGTTATGCGGGAATCGAACCCATATTGCCATATGAAGAAAGTAGAACTTCCTTTGAAGTGTCTGCCAGCAAATACCTGAAGATAACAATTTAGACAAGAAAGGGACTTATTCCCAGTAATTGTTGAAAATTTACACACGATGGAAACCCTTTCATTTTGAACGACATTGTAGGTATAAGGTATGTTCTCTCTGCTCTGGTGTAGCCCAGAAAGAGAGAGAGAGAGAAAAGGAGAGAGAGTGGAAGAAAAAGTAAATTGTAGAGTTGGAATTCTCGTGTCTCTGCCGAGAACTGGTTGTCACGAACGGGAAAAGGAGTAAGTGATTGATGATACCAGTCCGTCTCTTCTATTACTATTAGTGCGCGTATCCACCCACACTCTCTCGCAGTGTCGAATATACACAAACACAAAGCATTTACATTGAAGTCACACACACGCATGTAAATACAAATATATACACATAACTTCTCGTAATTTAATGACGTCACTTTGGAACAAAACATTCCGGATATGTCCCTGTTCCTAGCGGACGTTACTAACAGCTGGTATTTTCAACGAAACAGTTTCACCAAAGCATTCGTAACCGACAACTCTATAGAAGTTATGCATGTAATAGTTTATATCGCTCCACAAAGGAAATAAAGTGCATGAGTAGAGATAAACAGTGTTGTAGAAAAAGAGGTGGTAATTTATGTAACATTCAAGGCATTAAATTTTAACCGTCATAGTAACCATCACATATTCGAATATATAAAAATACATGTGTAAAATGTTCGTTGAATTTCCATTGACTGTATTCTGGGCACAGAATAAATGAATTTCAACATTTGCTTCCCACAGTTTACTTATGTCAGGAGGATGTAAGTAGATTCACCGTGTTATAAGTATAATGAATTAGATATTTTTCTTAACAACGTTGGTAGAGCTTTTAATTTTAAATAAGCTTTTACACTAAGACTTCACAAGGCCACCTTTCTAAACTTAGCAGAATATTCGTCAAAGATGAAGACACAGATGAAGCCTTGACCTTAATTCAAGGTACAATCTCGAAATTAGCCTTACCGCCCACACAATTAATTTAATATTGTTATTAGACCTATAGTATTAGACTGGTGCCAATATCAGAATTATCGTCATATCCCAATCACTTGAGAGAAAAGAAAGCAAGTGTGTGTAGTTGGAATCGTTACGTAACAGGTGACAGACACCGTGTGACTTTTGTGCCAAGTCATTTAGAGGTTCGATGAAAAAAGGATTTATGAATTAGGTGCAATGCTAAATCTGGTATCACAAATACTGTATTGGTATTTACTTGTTGTTTGTGTAGAAATTAAGTTATTCACGCCCAATGGTTTCTGATGAAGGATGAGATATATCGTAATGTTCTTTTGGGATGCTGTATATATAATACGTAGAGAGAAGCGATACACGGGATTGTGTTTTCTTTCAGAACCAGTTTACTATAAAATTATGTGCAAGTGCTTTACAAGTTAATAAAATGAGTGTCCCGAACCCGTGACTATAGCGAGTTTATAGAAACTTTGGTCTTCTTCTTCTTTGATGGTCAATCCTCAGAGAATGAAGTTAGAGTTCCGCACCAGTTCCGTTGCAAACTGAGTGCCAAGGAAGTGATCCGTCTCCATTGCGAGTCGAGAACGTGTTTATGTTTTAGGGAGACACACCAATTCCGTTGCAAACTGAGTATGTCAGGTAGGAAGGAATCATAGTATGAAGGAGTGCTCCGTCTTCATTGCAAGTCGAAAGCAGGAAGGTTGGAGAGAGGCGTCTACCCAGGCGATGAGTGATGATGGTAGCCTAGATGTTCGGATATTGTGCGGATTTATAGAGTCCTGGTCCCCCAAGTCGTTCCTTCAGCTGTGCTGGCTCCATATAGCTGCGGCACCAACACATCTACGGTTGTTGCTTGAATTGTTGTCGTCTGTAACACAGTGAACTTTGATTTCCACTAATTTCACTTGTAGAAAAAATATAAAAAACACTATAAACACTGGTGCTTGGGATATAATCACTACACTTGCATTTGGTATATATAAAAACACTTTTAGGCACTGGTGGTGTAATTTCCTTTGAATGGGGTACGGAAAACGCACTATTTCACTAGAGCAAACAGACTCGGTCAGAATGAGGTCATTTTCCTCAAGATAGTGAGGCGTATCTGTTGGTTCTGAGTTTGTTAATATTTGTATACGAGGTCGCTACTAGTCCCTGTTGGCAACGCCTGTTCGTATTAGTGACCATTTGTATTTTTGTAGAGAACGAATGTTCAATACAAATCAATACAATTCAATACGTGTCTTGTTTGGTTTCACTATTAGCAAGTATGATCTGATCAAGTTCGAAATTATTGTTCGTGATATGTTCACTGTTCAACTTGAAGGATTTAATAATTCGTTAGAGTAGATATATAAACAAAATTGTTAGGAGAACGACTGACACAGCGAACATTATTACGGTTTGGAGAAGAACCATTTCGGGAAAGATAGAGTTCGTTTTACGCTTGTGGCTTCTTTATACGTTGATATAAAAGACACAAAACAGTGTATATAATCACAAGAAGGATTAATATAAGAATTAATAGCGCTATGGTTGACAACGAAACGATTGCATGAAAGTGAAGGTCAGACAATTTACTAGGTATTTCATTTTTTCGTGATTCATGAAGCTTTGTAAAGAGGTTACAGATTTTGTAGCGTTTGTAGACTGAGAATAAAATTTAAAGATAACTTCTGAGGTAAAGTATTCAATTCCTATTTCAGTAGATTGCCTGATCGGGTAAATTAAGATTTTTGTAATAATTCTATCAAATTACTGAAACTTGAAAAGAAAAATTTAAATAATTTGGATATTTTTGATTGATAATTGATTATGCATACGCAGAATTTTTATTTTCCCTCTGGTTGTTAAATGAACGCCGGCGGTTGTATACATGTAAAATTCTTGTCTTGAAGACAATTGTGGCTTAATTTGACAGTTGTTAGTAGAATTTCTGAAAATTAGGTCGTATAGAAATCTGTTTTCTGTGTTTTTGTCTTTTTAATAAACATACTTTCATGCTGTACTATCATCCACCATGTATGCGATAGTGGATAAGGTTTACCTAAAGCTGATAGAGAATTTCGTAAAAGAACGGTGTGTAGATAGTCTTAATAGGAAGAAAGTTGTGGACGGTTTTAGGTATTCTTCGGGAAGTACAGTGGATGAGGAAACTATTTTCCAACAGCTGTGTATAATAGTGTATATCTTACTAGATGGTATTAACAAATTCTGATATAGCACGTATCAAGTACGAAAACAAACGAGACGAAGACGGTCGGCGATCCTTTAGTTTCACCGTTTGATTATTGGTAAGTAAAAAAATTATAACTCATTAATTTCACATTTTCTTTCTTTTCCTTCCCTCTTTCTCTCTACCGTTATATATCATGGCAGAAGTGGTGCATGTGCGTACTACCGTAAAGAATCGGCAGGAGGGCTGGTGATAGACAGCCTGTTGTGTGTCGTCATCCTGTAAGTAAAGATGTTACTGATAACTGCTGTTGTAGAGGTATTGCTTCTCATAGCGATTTTATGTCCTTTCCGCAAATTTATGTTTCCTTGTTGAAATTTTATTGCTGCTGGTCAGAATAATATAGTTTCGTGCGATCGACTGAAATCATTTGTTCTGGTTGTTTATAACCTTCGGGAAATTTAATTTTATACATAGTGGCATCGATTTTCTGAACAACTTTACAGGGACCTAATTACTTATTACACCATTCTTCAGATAGGTCATTGTAGCGTTTCCGGAAGTACACGAAGATGTCGTCCCGTGGAGATAACTCTGTCTGTGCGTATATGCCGTCATATAACCTTTTCTGGTTTTAATGGTGTTTTAAAATATTTTGAGCTGCCATTTGTCGAATTTTAGGCAGTTCCTCCCGTGAGATCTGAGTATATGGTGTTACGCTCATTTAACAATCTGCATAGTATCTTGGTATGTAGTCCATTAATAAGAAATGTGGTGACTCCTTCAAATTTGTTTGAATGGATGTGTTGTACGCAAACACGGCCAGTGCCACTTTCTCTGGCCAGCTATTCAAGTACTCTTGAAAATAAAACTTAAGTATTTGCTGAAGATTTTTAATTCCCACCTCCGCCAGGCCTGAGTGAGAATGGAAGTAGGCGGGGCTAAATTTAAGTTCAATATTGTACTCCTTTGCCAAGTTTTTCATCATATGGGTCGTATGCAGCGTGCAAATCCATAATGATACTGTTTGGAGAACCAAATTGCAGAATGATCTCGTCTTTAATACATTTATTGACTATTTCTGCTGTTATTTTGTCAACTACTTTGGCAATCATGTAACGTGTTGCTCATTCTATTCAAACCTGTATGAATTTTCTGGAGCTACCTACGGGAATTCCTCCAAGAATATCAAAAACAGATAGTTTACCAATTTGTTTGGATCAGTTTGGTTAAAAGAGTTTTGTACTTGTCGATAATAAATTTCCTGGTCTCATCGAAAAAAATAATTTTAAAAAATCTTTCATTTTCGTGCACAACAAAAGTTAAACCATCCGCTTTATCTAACAAAAATGACATTTCTAAAAGGTGTTCCTTTTGATTAGTGTAAACAGGGCAACGTTCGATTGTAAGAAATGTTATGGAAAATGAAAGTTTTTCAGTTCTTGAGAGTTTGAATTCTCTACCTAGGTAGTATAAGTCTTCTGTGGATGTTGCTTCCTACATGTATGCGAATACCAGTGTCGAATGTTGACTCTGAGAGTTTCCTTCCACACTTTTCACGTTTGCTCACAAACAGAAAAGAATCTGAGGTGACAGATCTGGAGCTTTTGTCACCCTATACTTTCGAGGCAACTGTCTGAACTTGGCACACATCTTTATCAGTATGTTATGCGTATATTTTTGAGAGAATGTTTAAACAAAATGTAAGCTGAAAAGCATGCAAAATAAATGTAGTGATAATTACTTAAGAAACATTACTTGTGCTTTTATTTCTATTCATAAATTTGCTAATTTCACTTTAGAATTTTTACTATGAACTCACGAATTTTAGGGACTTGCACTCAAGAATTAAGCTAATGCGTATTCAAGATTTTCCAGGGTCTCTAGTGTTTACACATAACTTGTATAGTCTACTAACGACATATTGTTACCAGCAGATCGACAAGAAGAGGAGGGTCGAAACCTTTCTGATCGAGGTTTTCGCTGATTTTGCTCAGCAAATGTCGATATTGTAACTCACACTATCTTTTCGTCTTCTACGAAGGCGATGCTGCTCTCTCATTGCCAATTATCCTAAACTTTGGTTATGAACACCAAACTTTTACTCGTATTCTATGCATTGAAATTAAATCTTGTGTACCATGTAACCATACTTCTTACAATAATAAAGGTCATTGACGACTATCAAACAGACATAAAAAGAAAAACAAAGAGCAAGAAAACGCTAAGAAGGAAAACAAAGAGCTTAATTTAGAATGTATCAATGACTTTTAATGAAAATAAACATCAACGTCTCCATAAGATATGAATAGGGAAAATAATCGAGGCTTGAATATTTTTCTAAATTTTGGAAATTTCCAAATAAAATATTAAAGACAGGAAGACAACGACTAGCAGAAGTAACACTTTGGCATCCTTTTCACTCACTTTCCATTGGAAGAGCAAGCAAGCAAGAGACAGACAGAGAATCTATGGACAAGAAAGTAATGACTGAGAGTGTGTGTGTGTTGGGGAGGGGGTGGAACATTGGGACTCAGAATTTATAAACGCAGAATTTTGTTTCTACTAAAGTTGCATGCCTCCCCACACCGTTTTATGTTTGAGACGCAAAGGCAAGAATAAATTTCGTAGTATCCTCGCAGGGACAGACGCAAGAGTGTAGAGATGAATGTGTATGTTGGAGATTGCAGCCTGTTTAGAATCTTTAGAACAAAGATATTTTATTTGCGAGAGGTCATTGTGCGTGCGTAACTGGAAGGAAACCCAGAGGAAGAAATCACACGACAGCATGTATGGGTAGAAATTTATAATCTCTTGCATTCATAAGCAACAAGTTATTTACCACAATTATTCACCACCACCACATTAGTCTATAGTCTATACACTGTAGTCTCAAATTGTGGGGACATATTTTGGGACGTGATTATGTATTTTGAAACAAGGTAAAAGAAAATATGTTTTATGTGGAGTTTAGAGATAGAGGGTGTCCAAATATCGCCTTATTACAACGATGAATTAAATTAACAATTCACCATAAAACATAAACGATACATTAAATTAAACGACACATTTGGGTAGTGATATTTGTACCCACCAAACGTCGGAAATCTACTTCATTCGACCAGATATAAGTCGTATACACTATATCTGGTACCAACAATTTGAACCTGGTACTATCAAGACTCCTCAAAAACCACTAATTTGATTTTAAGTAACAAATCTCTTTATTCCACTCACACAAGAAATACAACCCATATGATCCTGTTCGGGTTGCATATAAGTAAGGATACATTTATTTCATTTTCAACCTCATTCGAAGGCTGGACTCACGAACTAGCGTATTAAAGCAGACATAACATCAACACTATGTTTCAAATATAAATAGATTTTTTCCCCTTAATGCAATTCAAGAAACTGTGTTTCTCTGTTTTCTAGGAAAATGAACACATACAACTTTATTTTTACAGCTGAGGAACATCGCATGCGACATAATTAACAAAAAATAAGAAATTCTAAGGAATCTTAAGAAATCGCCTTAGAGAACTAGATTCACAACAGGCTTTTTGAAGAGCGAGAGAGAGAGAACTAGACGAATACATACTTACGTTAGTAGTTAGCGAGAAATGGGAACGAATGGGAAGAAACAGGAAAAAGACGAGGAAGAAAGAGAAGAAGTTGTTTCTGGAGCTATTATCGTGATGAGAAACTTTGGGATAATAAGCACAATTTTGTTGTTGTTGTTATTGTTGTTTGCTGTTGTTATTACAGTTCTGGAAAATAGGAACAGGAAAGGCAGGGAAGCTGAAACGGTCTTCGCGTTAGATAATGCTTTCTCTTAAAAACAAAACAGCACGACGAAAGATGATATTAGTAGAGAAACAACAATGAGATATGAGATTGTTTTCAAGAGACGACCTCTCGCATCTTTCCTTCTCTGCAGATGTGATGTATATAATACCAGGAAATTCTTCCTTTTAAAAGCTGAAGCTCTTTCTTATGAAACGTTTCTTCATTATCTTTTCAAACTATAACAAAATGTTAAATTAGTTCTATCTTAACCTCAATTGCAATGAGAAATACTAATACTAATACTTTTACTACTACACTGCAAAAACTGTACCTTTAAATAGTGAGTACAAAATGTTGATTTTGTACCCATAATTTTTGACAGGCAGTGGAGAATCCAGGGTTGGGTTTAGAAAGGCGGTTCTTTGACTTTCAGTTCTTGGGAGGGAAAAGATTAAAATAAAAACGATGGTAAAATATTAATCTCTGGGTCCGTCACTGCCTCTGAAATATAGGCGGTATATTGTACCCATATATTTTAGAATCAGTGATGGGTACAGGGATTAGTATTTTACCTTCATTTGTCTTATTTTAATCTGTTCCCTCCCAAGAACTCGGAAGCAAAAAATGCCCGTCTAAACTTAACTCTGTGTTCGCCACTGCCTCTGAAAATTGTGGGTACCAAATTTGAATTTTGTATCGACAAGTCAAATGAACTGTTTTTACAGTGTACTACTGCTGCTACTACTACTACTGCTATTACTGCTACTGCTGCTGCTGCATGCCCTTATGGTTCGTTTTCATCGTCAATCATATCCTGATTACTTTAAGTATTGTTTGGATGTATTAAGACAACCATAATTAGAGCCACCATTTTTTTTTTCATATAATCGTTCCTCACTGAGCAAATGAATTGCTTGGCGCATTTTACAAGATTATGTACAAGCACTACGCCATGGTCTACCCAAAATATTGCAATATCGTAAAACTCAAGTTTTCCCCTTCGTTTATATAAACGTATGTCTCAATTTCATTCAGTTCATAGCCAAATAGCTATTACTAACACATAGGAATGCCCTTCTCTGGTGCATTTGAACAAGAATGAAAAATATATCAACATATTATTTTTTCGCTATTTATTAATGATCATGGAGAGAAAATCCATGATACGCACATTTAAAATGCTGTTCGTTCCACATATTTGAGTTTATATGCGGCAGATCCGACGATTTCAGATGATTATTCGTTGTTTTAAATCTCTCCCGTATGGACTCTCTGAAGAAGATACGCAGTCTTTTATCCACACCTTTTACTTTTCAAAAAATATAACAAACTATATTTCTGCCGAACCGAACAAAATTAATGGATCTGGTCGTCTTTCTAGTCAGCTTTATATTACCTTTACAGAACATATTATTTCAGATTTTGTTAATATGTTTAACCAGTTTCTACACACTTCTTGATTTGACTCTTGTTCTTGCAAGACTTGCTTCCCAAGACTAATGCGACACCTAGTTTTAACACTTTACGTCCATTTACTCTAGTTAATCATGATTTTAAGATTCTTAAGCGTTGAAAATGCAATCGTTTGCGACCTGTTCTTTCTCGACTATTGGATTCTTTTCAATACTGAATCCCCGGAATGCCTCCCATCTGTCTATCTCTTTCTAAATTAAGGGACTTACTGTTTGGGCATGAAAAACACATTTCTTCTTCAGCAATTGTGATTATTACTGACCTTTTCAAAGCTTTCGATTCGGTACATCTTCCATATTTACATTTTGTATTCCGTAGCTTGGGATTTGAAAGACAGTTTTTGAATATGTTAGTAACTCTTAACTTATCTAGAAAGACACGTATAAAAGTATTCTCTTATTTGCTAGCTCCGATACAAATACAATGTGGTGTTCACGATGCGTCATTTATATTCTCTTTAGCTATTTCAGCTCTAATACATCGTCTTCATAATAACGTTTATGGATTTCGTATTAGATCCTCTAACTTTCGCACACAAGCATTTATGCTAATGACACGCATAATAAATATATCTTTCTCACTTTGACCACATTCCTCAAGTTTTACTAATATTAGATGTATTTGCTGCAATTTCTGATATAAGGCTTAATAAAACTAAGCTTCTTAATTTATCATATTCTCGTATACCTATCTACGAATTATCGCGATTTGAAGAAATTAAGATATTAGGTATCAACTAGCATCGTAGAATATATGATACTAACACACATAGTAATCACCTTTTTACTGTATTTTCATATGCTTTGATTACGCACATTCTTCTGGAAGAAACATCTGTATCGTTGTTTTTTTTTTCTAAAAGATTTGAACGTTTTCCTAAGATTGTTATATCGAACAATTTAATTGGTGGAGATCGAGCGTGGCAAAATATTCATCAAAGATTTTTACCACCATCTGTGTTGCATACATAAAGTGTTTCCTACTGAAGATAGACTATTTTCTTTAATCATTTGTGAGAATTAAAGCTGTGTTAAATGTAATGACGTAAATACGTTAAATCGTAGACTTATTCAGTGTGCATCTGCTCGGGTAGTCTGGTTGCGTTATCTTAATTTAGTAGCAATGTTATTACGAAGTCCCACTGATATAATTAAAGTTGAAAATACGTTTCTTTTGGCTGATTTGATATATTTTTCTCCTACTAAACATCGGTTTGTCACATGGATTAGTGGGCACACTTTAGATTTATTTTTTAACTATTCTGGATAAATATTCTGGACATTACACTTTATAATCAAAGATCCAACATTTATATTATGCACAATTACGATATAAATTACATGTTATATCAACTCAGTGCAACAAGGCGTAATTTGCGTATTTCTTGTAATTCATTCTATCTTAAACTATTGTTTGATTGTTAGGTAAATCTTATTGGTTTTCTGTAATTCAAGAGATTTTTGTTGAATAAAAAAATATAAAAAAGTGGTAGAGCGAATGACTTAACATTCGGAAGGTCCTTCGATCGATTCCAGCGGTCGAACATCCTGAATCAGGTTTTACAGGGTTTTTCCTATGGCATACTATGCAAATGGTGGGATGGAACTTACAAAATATTTCCTGGCCGCCTACCGTCCAACATCCTCTCCCCCACCCTATTCCAGCCTGAGATGCCTAAAGCTCATAAAACAGATTCAGATTCAAATCGATTTGTTCCTAACACGCGTCAATGATGTAAAATATTCGGACTGGAAAACTATTTGCTACTACAAAGTAATGAAAGTGTATAACAAACATTATAAAGAACAACTGTATAATAATAAAGAGTGGTTGATTGAATACAGAAACATGATAATGAAATTAATGTCAATCTTCTAACACTTAGATGGAAGTAAATGGCGTGGAGCGCCCATAGCAAATGTGATAAAGATAACATATAAACGTAATTTGTTTTCTCGTTTTCAGTGTGTGAAAGCGTGGTAAGAATAATTTTTAAAAAATCATTTATCGTTTCATTACTATTTACAATTTACGAGAGAAATCGGTTTAGTAAATTGCATTTTTATAGAGCAAGTCGCCCCCCATCTGTGAACGCTAAATAGAACGACCAAGGGACATGTTCGGATTTTGGCTTTTATTTACGCATACGTAATATGACTAAATTTACGTATGTATGTATTATTACTGTAGAAATACAATTTTCAGAAACATAACACTCGTATCAATATCTACTTCAAATGCGCACTAAACACGATTAAGGCCCAAACCAACTGGGGTTTCCCGCCTTTCTCGTTTCACGTCAATTATTCAAATTTCAGAAGAGGAAAATAGAAATTAACTTTAACGAACCAAAGTTTGTCTCCTTCTTCATTAATGAGCATAGTTGGTTTTAATAAAATATTAATAGTAAAAGCAGAATTGTATTCAGGCACTTTTCGGACAGAACAATGTTCCAAAAGTGTCTGCACATAATTTTGCAGTTACTACTAGCATTTAATTAAAACTAACCCATTGTTGAAGGACGAAACGAACTTTGGTCCGTGAAAGTTAATTTCTATTTTCCTGTACTGAAATTTGAATAATTCACGTAAAACGAAAAGAGGCGGGAAAACCCACTTGGATTGATCCTCTGCCAGAACTTTAGGTTTGGGGGAGGGGGTTGTAAGTACAGTCAGGGTTTCTATAAATTTTTAACCTAAAAAATTAAAAATGAGGTGGAATGAACTTGAAAATTTTGAGGGATGACACCGCCGAATTCTTGCAGAATTCTTGCCATATATAGTTTTAGCGACTGGGCGTCGATATTTTCTCCTTTCTGATTGCGAAACAATATGATGTTAAAAGTATAATCCTGTTCCACTTATATTGTTGGAGATTTTTAGCTTGAAATAAACGGAATTAATCTTTGGAAAATAAGAAACCAAGGAGTTGGGAACTTATTAAAACTTCACTTATAAACATCTCGAACCCTGTTGTTACAGGAAAAACTCCTTAAATTTATACTACTCTAGAGTACTTGAGGAAGAGGGTTGGGTGCGAACATTTTCTTCTTTGCAGGAAAATAACCTGTAGTTTCAGTTCTACTACTATTTGGTCTTCCAACCTTCCTTTGTACAAACTACCATCATAATCATTTTGCTATGCTTGCCCACGAACTTACTCTGTTCTTGTATTCAGGGGCCGTTCGAAATTCTAATTATACCAATGGGATTATGAAGAGAGAGAGAAAGAGATACAGATTCCAGGGATTGCTTTAATAACCTGATTAAGACCAGGCCATGACATTATTCATATTGTTAGAGCTCCTCCACTTCTTCCTATCTCGTCTTCCCTTTCTTTCATTCT
>JAGDQP010031168.1:0-22104 GCA_022664845.1 Lepisma saccharinum | reverse complement strand
GTGTGTGTGTGTGTGTGTGTGTGTGTGTTTGAACACGACACATTTTGTTGCACTGCATACTGACGATTCCTGCATAATGTCCATATTATTATTCTGCTTTTCTTTGCATTAATTTCTATCTCTTAGAACTGAATGTGAATGGAATTTCTGCCTATCTATCTCTTGGTTCTCTAAATGATGCTCAACGACTCATGCTTTCTTCCAATAAATGGAATAATATCTTGGCATCACATGTTTTGGTGCATATTTGTACTGTCATGTTAGTTGTCTAACTATTAGGCGTACAGTGAAACAATTCTTCTGGAGGTAAGAGGTTGTATTTCTTATAACTCCAACCTCCACTTATTATTGTAAGTGACTGATTACTTTAGAGCTCTTGGATACTATCTGGAAGGTTCAGGGGTTGAACATATTCTCTTAGAAAGCGAAGTTCTGACATCTAGTATTATACACGTATTTATCAGAGGAAAGCGTTTTAACAGACGTAAACGATTACATAGCTTATTTTCGTTACTCTTAAAACCTGTCTTTTCCAGAAGTGCTCACAACTAATGAAAATAGTAAAATATTAAAAGAATTTCAAACACTTTGGGAAACTTTATTTTGTGTGGGCCATTTTAGTAACTCTGACTTCGTCCCCTCACGATTATTTATATGCTTGATAAAAGCTACAAACAACAATGCCCCAGGCGGAATTCGAACCCGCAGCCTTGGAGACGCTGACCTAACGCCTCAGACCACACGACTACCTCGGTAAGCTAAAATATATTCAAGAGCAGTTTTTAAAAAGTGAATGATGAACTTTCTCAAACTCTGGAGAAGTATATTAAAAGCTCAAACATAAAGTAGTGATGAGTTCAACGAATTCAAAGCCAAAACAAGATCAGGCTTTCACGGAAGAATAGTTTCTATCATCAGTACATTTTACTCGCTAATATTTACATATTTTTTTTAGTAGAGCCTATATAGGATGTAACTTTGAAATGTATCTTGAAGCTCTAGATAAAATGATTCCGATTTTTTGTTCAGACAAAAGGCTGAACTACACTCAATGAATGATGATGTACCTTCTGAAACTTCTCAACCTAGGAAAAGAATCCTCTCAAATCATTCATCCACTTTCTCAAGGCGGGCAAGGCATTAAACGCTCTGGTAACTACTACTCTATGGTACTGGTTGACATGGCACTAGAGCAAACTGTATATTCTGATGCAGCTTCAAAGTTCATAGGCATCACGGCATTTTTAAACACAGAATCTGCTACACATAACGTAAATGAAAGGTGAGACAGTGAAACCCTTTGAAACCATGAAGAAAGTAAGGACTTCCAAGAAATTCTCAGCCAGATAGGTGAGTTATTAACTTTCACCGAAGAGCAGATAGCTGAGTTGGACAAATTTGCCTGTGACATGTACGGCTACCCGAGATATTCGCTAAGTGAAGTAAGATACGATCTTTTTATGAACAAAATAACACCTAATATAAAATCTAAGCCACTCTAAAATTTAAAGGAATTGGCCCAACTATGTTGCCTCCATCTTAACCTGCTTTGATCCAGAAAATTACCACAAGCAATTTAGTGTCAGCTGTTAAGGTTGTGGAAACTAGCAAATTCCAGGAAACTTGACGACGAGCTTGATCCTGCTGAACACGGCTGGTACTTGGAAAATGGTATGCAACACATAAAATTGTTCAATGGTCCAACACTCCCAAAAAACCTTGAAAGGGGCAGTGAACACGACGACGAAGAAAATGATTTTGATACGTGTAGTAGCAGTTAAGGTGAAAGAGGGCATTCAATGGAGATAGTTAATTCCTCTCATAGAACATGATTTTTATTTTGTAAACTGTGAATTTTCGACGATGATTTTGAAATCATCATTAAAAATAATTCAACCTGATAAATTGTCATTTAACATACTCGTCCTGCATAATATAGTGTAGAATCATTTTCGATATGTCAATTATTGTAAAATCATTTTCGAGATATCAATGTAACGAGATATCACTTATAATGTCCTACATATTCGGATAAACCCTATACATTTTCTTAATCTTCATTGAAAAATGCAACTTTTTGTTCTTTAACACTTTTTCGGAAGTCGTGTAGTTTTCGAGTAACTCGTTGTTAAATATAAAATATAACTAATTAAAACACTGATTTGTTTACATTCAACTAAAATTATCTAAAAAACTAACAGTGGAACCGAAACAAGTGTATTAAGAAAAAATATTTGTCATTAAATTTCAAACGTTTCAAAACAAGAATCATTCTACTAGCATAAACGGTTGAGAAGTTATACATATTTACATGCTGCAACTATGTAATAGCGCGGCAGCCATTGATGATGTAATCACGCATCCCCCCCCCCACTGGAATTTTGTAAGTCTCAGTTTTCTGAGACACTGTCATACACAACCAGAAAATATTCACTATGCTTTTGCACTCGGTGGGGAAAATACAGTCTATCTGGCTCCTGAACTACTATATTAAGGCCAGGGTGTTGCTTTCAAACGATTCTTATCTCATCCTCTTTACTACCCTGTTCTGGCCTCGAAGATACTTACTTAAAAGGTCATGCAATTCAATTCAATAGAACTTCGTGAATTCGTGGCTTTGCTTTCAGTTTTTCTTTCCTCTTCGTGGTGAAAAACGAAAAGAACAATTCTACTTGAGAAATGAACCCACGGATCTACGTTTGGTTTTAAACAATGCTACACAGTACTTTACAGTAGGGATGGGCACTTGGATCCGGATCCTTCGGTTCCGGATAGTTTCGAAACCGGCTACCCGGATTCTCGAACCGGTTCTCGGAACTGGATCTTGGAAGCGGGTATCCAGATCTCGGATCCAGGAACCGGGTACCCAGATATCGGATCAGGATATTGAAATCGGGTACCTGGATCCTGGTTACTGGGTACACATTCGGATGTTAGATTAGTGTTTGAATCCTGGCCCATTATCGCTAAGGAAATCTGGTCATAGACCGTTGATTATAGATATCATGGAAATATTTACTTTCTCAAGAATTCTTGCTAGAGCTCATGATCATTGTTTCATTACCTCAATTTTTATGTTCTTTCATGTCAAGTCCAAATTACTAGTTATCATGTTTCTTTAGTGCTCATTTTAGCCTTTCTTTTCTGATGATTATATTAACAGATCATTCGTTGCCTGGCAGAATGTTAAGAATTTTGTTTCTTCTGACCTTGATGAATGAGCTGTTGTCCAAAAATTGTTTCTGTAAATAAAATTGATTGAGACAGTATTTATTTTGAAAATGAATCAGGAAACTTATGAGAGAATTTAGAAAATAAGTGACATGTCTGGCTGAAAATAGAAAATACGATTACATTTAGTTACTTTCCACTGTTTCCTGTGTTACGGAAATTGTCGAGCACGTTGATTTGTCTTTAGATCTTGGGAGATCGAAATCAGTTCAGCGGAATACTAACTCATTGATACTCAATGCCGGAAAAAGTTTTACTGAAATCAAGACGGATATACATATGTGAGCTTTCTATGTTTACACTTTTCAACTCCACTAAATTTAGTGGAGTTTAGCTCAGAATTTAAAAGAGGAATATTTGAATGCTGTGTAATTCTATTAGATGTAATTGATCTTTCATTAGGAACGTGCTGAGGAAAAATTTGAAACAACTTTGCCCAAGATTTTATCTTCTTCAAATTCATGGCTACATATGTTTCACTTCTGTGACTTATTTGCAGTGGCGTAACTAACTGGCTCTACGGGTCCACCCCCATTCGCAACTTTCAGTCGATGCTTCCTTTATTAATACCACGTTAATACTGAGACACATATTTTTTACGACTTTTTATTTGTTTCATGGAAAATCAATGGGGCTGTGCAGCACGCTTAGTTCTGATAGGACTCGTTCGATTTCTATACTGACACGATTCTTAGAAGCCACATTGCTCGATATGACTTTACTACCAGTTCAACTCTATTTCGCCTCTCCAAGATTGAAATACAGAAACGCAATCTAATTTATTTAAAATATTAACTTAAAATGGGGGAATAAGTCATTTGCACGCCAACTGAATGGTCCTATTTTCTTTCCATTATGAATGCCTTCTTTGAAAGAAGAACATTTTTGCGGTGATAGGCATACGCCATTAAGACCTTATGAGGTATACCTAGGTTTGCATTTGCTATTGCGAGAATTTATTTATATATCTATTGTACTTAGCAAAATGAGAAGTGAAGAGGATGGTGGTGTTAGAGGTTCTACGTTTATTTCATGTTTCTAGGCTCAGTGGTTAACGAATTTAAACATTATAAGATAAAGAAAATACGAAAATGGTGATTGTTTCCTCACTAATAGTTTATTGTAGTGACTTAGTGAAATCATGTAACCAACGATTTGTCAAAGATTTTGATCTCTGCATAAAATTAACTTTTCATAATTAGTAGTTAATAATAATATCAGACGAAAGAGAAAATCGAAGTTGCAAGTTTGCAAGCTTAGGTCTACTGCTAAAGAGCACCTTTACATCACAACACTATTTCCCTGATAGCTTAATCAGTGATGATCAGAACCTGGATTAGAATAACGTTAGAAATGAATTTTAAACATTTATCGTTGTGCTGACATTTGGATTGTGTTAAAGTACAGGGTAAGCCAAACACAACTTTGTTCCTGATATTCTTTAGAAGTTCCTGCAAGGCTGCAATACTGTGAAGGGTAGAACGTTTGTATATATACAGTTACACGCTTCCTGTTGTCTGACCCTGAATGGCGGAGCATGTAATCGCGGTATTGGCTTCTGAATTATGTCACCATAGTGGTCAGTAAGGAATCAGAGTGCTGTCCGTTGAGGCTCGAATGTTTCTGATTCAAACTATTTTCCTTTGTTTTAGTACAGAGGAACATACAGACGGAGTGAAGTAAGTTCAAAGAGAAAAAATCTCGATTGTTATGTTTGGGATTTAATGAAAAATTATGTCTGCAAATTGAATGTCAAAATGAAGGGCCGGTAAAGCCTTGGCTTTTTATTCGGAATGTCCTGAGTTCAATACCAGCGGCCCATCATTCTGAAGAAGGTTTCCCCAGGGTTTTTTCCAGACATACCAGGAAAATGCGGGATGGTACCTACTAACTAGGCCCTGGTCAACTACCTTCCAACATCCTTTCCACTACCCTATCTATAGCCTTAACTAGAGATGCCTAAGAGCCATAAATAAATTTGAAACGTCTGGATAAGTATCTCGGAATGTAGTATGGGAATTGTCTGTATATAAAAATGCACTTTTAGATTAATTGTTAGAGCAGAAATCTTGCCTGGTTTTAATTTGATTCATTCTGTATGAATTTGAATTTTTAAGGCCTTTAGGCAACTTTGGCTCAGATCGGATGGATGGTGATGAGATAGATTGGTGGAATGAAAAAAATAGGAGGAAACGGGAGAACCCCGAGAAAACCAACGCACGCTGTGTTTGTCTACTACAAAGCCCACATGGCATGAGTAGGGATCGAACTCATTCTCAACGAAAACAGCCTTGTATACTAATAGAGTCTAACTTCCTTGACAAATATCTTCAGAACGACAAACACTATCTTTAACTTTAATGAAATAATGAATAGTTGACCAGAACCTAAATTCAGATTCCAGACCACATCTCAGAACCGAAAATCCATTTCTTCTATGCAAATTTTATGTTCGGATCTGGATCTTAGAAAAACTGGTATCCACATCCAGACCTTAGAACAGAAGATCCGGATCTCGTAACCGGGTATCCGGATCTTGGAACCGGATCTAAGATCCGAAACTTGGAACTGGGTACCCGAATCCGGATCTTGTAGGATCCGGTTCCGCCCATCCCTAATATCAGTTTACGTGTAGCTGAGTGCCTGGCCCATAAATACGAGGTAATTAAAAAAAACACTAAATGTTATGTTCCCGAAATACCATTTTAGGTGACTTTACGCCGAAGGATATCGTCTCTAAGATATGCGACGGACTTTAGACCCCACAGAACATGTTTGGCCATTAAATAAAAGTTAAATAACTAAATGAAAACTCCCAGACAGTATGGAATAAATAAAGGGTCTAAAAATAAATAAATAAATATATATAAATATATATATATATATATGTGTGTGTGTGTGTGTGTGTGTGTGTGTGTGTGTGTGTGTGTGTGTGTGAGAGAGAGAGAGAGAGAGAGAGAGAGAGAGAGAGAGAGAGAGAGAGAGAAAAGATTTTTAGATTTGAATCTGGATCTTAGAATCGAGGATCCGAATCTTAGAATCTGGTATCCGCTTCCAGATCTTGGAACAAAGGATTCGGATCCGCATTTGCAGCTTGGGACAGATTACTCGGATTCAGATCCTGGAACCGAGGAACCCTGATAAAGATCTTGGAACCATGTACCCCGTTCTTTCAGAACCGGTTCCTTTATGGTCCGGTTCTCGGTTCCTTCAGGATCCGGCTCCGCTCACCCGTAGTTTACAGAGACTTCTTCCTTCCAGCAATAAACTAGATACCATAAACAAGAAATTGATTGTAATAATTCTTATGCGTGACAGAACAATACCTTTTCGCTGTTAATGGGTCCCTATCGTGTTCTACGCATAGTGCCCTTTCAAACGAAATAGAAAATTCCTTCAAACTAAATATCTGATTGAATTAAAAGGACAATTTGGATCAAGGTCAATGTGCTGCGAATTTATCTCGTCGCAAGGGGAAGAAAATGCAAGGCATCTACGAAACATTCCCTTATTATTGTGTCAAATTTTGCATATTGTGTAACAGTATCTAAAATTTCACATATTGCGTTTATGGATTTTTTCCGTGACTGAAACCGTAAACAAAATAATGATATTTGTACTCAGAAAGAATATTTGTATACAAATAGGCTAAACTAGAAATAAACACACATGTAATTTCTACTTCTTACTTTACACTACTAATCAACGAAATTACTAATTACCTGTGATTGCTTCCATTACCAGCAGCTGACAAAGCATTAACTGTTAACGAGAAAAGTCTCACACAACTGTGAGATACTTTGAAAGTCTTTGTTGTTATCATTTTACTTGCAAACACTGAAAGCAGACAAAAAAGGAAAAAGAATAATAAATCCTTAGAAAGACTCATTCAAAGTAAGAAATATATATATAGGTTCTCCTTCCACAAATATTGATACCAGTGCGGAAAAACAAGTATAAATGTGAAAAAATAGCATGTGTAACTGTAGGCTACTAAACACACTTAACGCGTGATTAAAAATTGCCACAAATTTATAGATGTAATTC
Source organism: Lepisma saccharinum (assembly GCA_022664845.1). Classification (NCBI taxonomy): domain Eukaryota; kingdom Metazoa; phylum Arthropoda; class Insecta; order Zygentoma; family Lepismatidae; genus Lepisma; species Lepisma saccharinum. The sequence goes on along the minus strand of JAGDQP010031168.1, from coordinate 14,826 downwards.
TATAAATGGTAGTCGCTTTTCAACGAAAACACATTTCGCCAGGACTCTGCGTCATATGGAAACTAGTATAGAAAGATATACTGAATTTATTGCTATCTAAGAGTAAGATTATTGCACAAAATTCTTATAGTGTTGTACTTCAATATTGATATTTTACAACTAATCATACCAGTTAAAAATTACTTAAGAATGTTTCTTTAAATTGTAAGTGATAGCATGACGATTATTAATAAACAACAAACTACTGATGTCTATACAAATGAAAATCTCTGTTTATTTATACAACAAACTAGGCATCTCTACACAAATGAAAATATCCGATTATTAATTTTGAATGTAATACTGAGTTAAACCAACTCACTGAATCACGCTGCGCATACTCATTGATTGACTTTTAACTTTAGCTACTTTAGAAAAGATAACTTCTAATACTAAAAACATAATTAACATGTTTTTCGACTATTAGGTACTTAATAATTTATCACTTAAAACAATACTGCGGAACATTTTGGAATGCATATGTTGAACTTATGTAATGAAAAGGTAAGATTAGGTAGCTTTAAGTTTTGCCTTCCATTCAAAAATTACGAATTTACACGAAACTCACCATCACTCAATGGTAACAGCTCTCTTTATTGTCCCTAATTTTGTAAATATCTTATGGATGGCAGTATAAAATATAATGCGTAACTTCTTGTGCATCAACAGACATCAAAAGATTTCGTTCTTCAAATGATGTCATGCTTATGGAATGTATGCTACATAGTAAATAAGCATACGTAAACAAGCTGTGTAATAGAAACTCTAGAAAGTCCCCAATTCGTAAACACTTTACATATATATAAATATAAAGTACATATAGGAGAAGGACGACTAGGCAATTTAAAATTGTAAGTGACTTTACAGTGTTGCGTGTGTAATTGTGTACGTGATTTTCGTCAAGATGTTACGTAAGTACTAATCCCTTCCTTTCTATTAAAATTTATCTCTCTCTCTCTCTCTCTCTCTCTCTCTCTTTCTTTCTTTCTCTCTTTCTCTCTCACACGCACACACACACACACACACATATATATATATATATATGGTAAATTTTAGATAAATGAAGGAGAAAAAAGGATTACTTACAGCTTACTAACGAATTAGATCACACATATTCACATGTACACATATAGAAAGTAACTATATTTCGTGCATTCACACATTTTCAAGTAGACAGGAAGACAGCGAAGTTCACGTGTTCACAAAGTACAAGTTTGAAGGGAGAGTGGCGACACGTAGCGGACAAAACAACAAAACTGGAGAACAACTGACTGCTGTAGCGCGTAGATATCCGGAACTTGAAATAATAATTACTGTATAGCGTGTAAGTACAAGGTGGGATCGTGGATAGAAATGTGTTGAAAATGCAGAGGAAAAGGGGAACTTATAGTAATTGAAGGTAAAGGCCAGGTTTTATTTTCGCGCTCAAACCGTGAATAAAGGCATTCTCCCACAGACGGCGTGTTGAGGTGCTGGTCGTAGGGAGTAAAATGTGGATTATGGCAACGAAGAAAGATAGATCAAAATTGGTATTGATGGAACTCGGTGTGCAAGGAAACTGGGGCATCCGGTTTGTTGATAGTACAGAAGTGACGATGGTTATTATTTCGAATGTTAAGATCACAACTTGTTTCCCCCACATTATAGGCATCACAGAACTTGCAGATTAGGATGTATATAACATTAGGCTTGTGGCATTGTACCCTTGGGGTAGAGGGTGTACCGACCATTAGCAGTACTGATAGTAACTGTGGGAGAAGTGATGAAAATGGAGCAGACCTTACATCTGGATCTCTGGCATGTCTGGGCGCCGGTTTGGTGTGGTGGTAAGGAGGGATTCGTACGGACCAAGATGTTTCTAATATTACGAATTCTTCCTTAACCAGAGACCTAAACCTCATAGCAAAACAACAGCTCTCCTTCTTAACCTGGCAAACCTAGTTCTCACATGTAACAACTTCACCTTTGACGACAAACACTACCTTCAGATCCGAGGCACAACCATGGGTACGAGAATGGCACCTTCTTATGCTAATCTGTTTATGGGCAAACTCGAACATGATTTCCTGCAAACTAAACATTTGACCCCTCTACTCTGGGTAGAATTCTTGGACGATATAATGATGCTATGGCCTCATGGTGAAACCAGTCTCAAGACATACCTAGAACAACTGAACCAATTCCGTGTTGTCCCGTTCACCTGGTCCATTTCCGACAAAAGAGTCGTTTTCTACTGTGATGTCCACGTCAAGGAATGTAACACTCTGACCACTTCCTTTCACATAAAACCCACCAACCATACACAGTATTTACACTAATCAAGTTCCCATCTTTACCACACCAAGAAAGCGATTCCTTTCTCCCTTGCCCTCAGAGGACAACGCCTGAATTCCACCACCTCTGCTGCTGAAACTTACAACTAACGCCTCCAGGAGCATCTAGTCAACTGAGGCTACCCTTGTAACCTTGTAAGCAAACAGATCCGCCGTGCATCCTCACACACTCAACCCACTCAAATATCCAACCCACCGGCTCTAATCACCCAGTTCAGGCCTAAACTAACCAAGGTCAAACAAATCCTACACTCAAATTTCCACATTCTCCAATCTGACCCAGACACAAGATCAATATTCCCGACCAAACATAGATTAGTTTTTCAACATGAACCTAACCTTAGAAACATCTTGGTCGGTACGAATCCCTCCTTGCCACTACACCAAACAGGCACCCAGACATACCAGAGACCCAGATGTAAGGTCTGCTCCATTTTCATCACTTCCCCCACAATCACTATCAATACTGCTAATGGTCGGTACACCCTCTACCCCAAGGGTACAATGCCACAAGCCTAATGTTATATACATCCTAATCTGCAAGTTCTGTGATGCCTATAATGTGAGGGAAACAAGTTGTGATCTTAACATTCGAATTAATAACCATCGTCACTTCTGTACTATCAACAAACCGGATGCCCCAGTTTCCTTGCACACCGAGTCCCACAATACCAATTTTGATCTATCTTTCTTCGTTGCCATAATCCACATTTTACTCCCTACGACCAGCACCTCAACACGCCGTCTGTGGGAGAATGCCTTTATTCACGGTTTGAGCGCGAAAATAAAACCTGGCCTTTACCTTCAATTACTATAAGTTCCCCTTTTCCTCTGCATTTTCAACACATTTCTATCCACGATCCCACCTTGTACTTACACGCTATACAGTAATTATTATTTCAAGTTCCGGATATCTACGCGCTACAGCAGTCAGTTGTTCTCCAGTTTTGATGCTTTGTCCGCTACGTGTCGCCAATGTCTCTTCAAACTTGTACTTTGTGAACATGTGAACTTCTCTGTCTTCCTGTCTACTTGAAAAAGTGTGAATACACGAAATATAATGACTTTTTTTTGTGTGTACATGTGAATATGTGTGATCTAGTGCGTTAGTAAGCTATAAGTAATCCTTATTTCTCCTTAATTTGTCTAAAATTTACCTTATATATATACACAAATATATACTATACAATTACATACCAGGCCTTAAAGCCGGGAAGGCTATTTAAGGTAAATTTAAGACAAATGAAGGAGAAAAAAGGAAAATACTTACAGCTTACTTTCGCATTAGGTCACACATATTCACATGCACACATAAAAAAGTCACTATATTTCGTGTATTCACACTTTTTCAAGTAGAGAGGAAGACAGCGAAGTTCACGTGTTCACGAAATATAAGTCTGAAGAGTATATAAGTCTGAACAAAGTATAAGTCAGTGGCGACACGTAGCGGACAAAACATCAAAACTGGAGAACAACTGACTGCTGTAGCGCGTTAATATCCTGAACTTGAAATAATAATAACTGTATAGCGGGTAAGTACAAGGTGGGATAGTGGATGGAAATGTGTTGAAAATGCAGAGGAAAAGGGGAGCTTAGAGTTATTGAAGGTTAAGGCCAGGTTTTATTTTCGCGCTCAAACCGTGAATAAAAAGCATTCTCCCACAGGCGGCGTGTTAAGGTGCTGGTCGTAGGGGGTAAAATGTGGATTATGGCAACCAAGAAATATAGATCAAAATTGGTATTGTGGGACTTGGTGTGCAAGGAAACTGGGGCATCCAGTTTGTTGATAGTACAGAAGTGACGATGGTTATTAATTCGAATGTTAAGATCACAACTTGTTTTCCCCCACATAAAAGGCATCACAGAACTTGCAGGTTAGGATGTATATAACATATGGGGTGTGGCATGTACCCTTGGGATTGAGGGCGTACCGACCATTAGCAGTATTGATAGTGATTGTGGGGGAAGTGATGAAAATGGAGCAGACCTTACATCTGGGTCTCTGGCATGTCTGGGCGCCGGTTTGGTGTGGTGGCAAGGAGGGAATCGTACGGACCAAGATGTTTCTAAGATTAGGTGGATGTTGAAAAACTAATCTATGTTTGGTCGGGAATATTGATCTTGTGTCTAGGTCAGATTGGAGAATGTGGAAATTACGAGTGTAGGATTTGTTTGACCTTGGTTAGTTTAGGATGGAACTGCGTGATTAGAGCTGGTGGGTTGGATTTTTGAGTGGGTTGAGTGTGTGAGGATGCACGGCGGATCTGTTTGCTTACAAGGTTACAAGGGTAGCCTCAGTTGACTAGATCCTCCTGGAGGCGTTGGTTGTAAGTTTCAGCAGAAGATGGTGGAATTCAGGCGTTGTCCTCGGAGGACAAGGGAGAAAGGAATCGCTTTCTTGGTGTGGTAAGGATGGGAACTTGAGTAGTGTAAATATTGCATATGGTTGGTGGGTTTTATGTGAATGGAAGTGGTCAGAGTGTTGTTTTCTAAGGTGATGTCCACGTCAAGGAATGTGACTCTATATATATATTGTTGTTACTCCCGCTTTCCTAAACAATATACACACGTTTATGGCATATTACTGGAAACGCGGGGCGAAGCGCAATGTGGTTGACATCCATCTTTCTTACGAACATGCACACGAATTGTACACTTCTTATATACTTTGTGAGAACTCAGAAGCTTAACTGAAGCCTGTAATACATTAAAAATAACACTATCTTACTCACTAGAGGATGCTTTTCAGCTCTGGATAATGAACGTGAACTGAACTGTATTTTACTGTTTTATTGATTACTGAATATAAAGAACTAGTAAAGTATAACAACGATATAATTGAATAATACTTGATAATAGGATTTATCTAAAACTAGGTATATTAACTGATTGATTTTTTGAATCTAAGCAAACAGAAAGTATTTTCTAATAACGATCTTTCTAATAAAGAGGATTAGAGTATTAGAGTGCTTAGAGGATTAGAGTGGTCTTGAGTCATTGAACTGAAAAGGGCCCTTGCACATACATGTTATGACTGCCATATTGTCTCTGTTTCAAATGGCTTTCTTCCGTTTCACGGGACGAAGACCGAGAGGATCACTTAAATATGAGTCTATGTCTCTTCAGATCTTTCACTCGGCAATTCGATTTTACACAGATTGTCTTTTCCGTTTCTTCATCTTGCGATGATACGTATACTAAAGTTGGTATTCGAAATGTCTATCATTCAACACTCGGAAGTTTAAGTTCGATTTGTAACTCAAAGTCAAAACTGCTATTTCAAACTGCTCTTGACAATGTTAGCCGGTCGATGTCGAAGTCAAGAGTGACCTCATGAAACTAAGTTCTGTCTGGTTTTATTGATTTGTGATTTTCGTCTCCTAAGAAATGGGTGTAGAATATGGTTCTTTCTGTGAATCTAAATATCCTTGAGTTCTCATAGATGATAGGAAAGTAAATTTTAACGTCAAGGTAAAGGAGATGGGGACCGGATTTGCTATTGGTCTTTGGACCAATATGGGAGTGGGAAAGAATGTAAGTTATTTTATTTGTGTCCTTCTTGTGGACACCTGTCGGATGTTATACATTTTTTCTTATTACATGTTTTGATCACCAAGTGAGAAGGAATTTTATTTGTCCAATTGACGGTGGGATTTGTCCTTGTAAATGATCGTTTCATAAATAGTTCTTTATTATTTTTTTTTCTGTCGTTTCCTGTCTTAACACCTGTTTGGAATATGTACATAACTAACCTTGTTGCTACTACTTCAGAAGCTGCTCTGAAGTAATTCTTATATGAGGACAATCATTTCACTTTTGACGAACATCGATTTAATTTAATAAAGATTATTTGTATTTGTGCTAAGGGCTAATTTTACCTTTAATTTCCTTTCAATATATTTCTAATTTTACCTGAGTTTATACTGAGACTTCGACCACTCTAAAATATATATATATATATAGGGTACATATAGGAGAAGGCCGAGTAGGCAATATAATAGGTAAAATTTAAATAGAAAGAAAAGGTAAAGTAATATCTTGACGAAAATCACGTTAACAATACACACTAAACACTGTAGTTTCTTAGAATTTTCGCATATGCGGCATCAGTAGAAGAGAATAAAGAAGTTAATTTCACACGCGTTCATAACTGCTAGATTAAGAAGAACTTACTTACCTGCACTAATTAAACTAAGTGTGTAGACGTTAAAGTATATTAGTACCAGTAAAACACATGCAGGTTAATTGCCACATATATTGAACACATAAGCTTGTCAATGCTAACATTTCATAAGAAATAGTAAACCAATTCAGTACACATCAACCACATATAATAAAGAACCTTCGCATGCACACACACCACCATATTAATATCATAGCATGCAATACTAATCGTATACCTCTTAGTTAAACTATATATGTCCGCCACTATAAACCAGAATTACATATTGATTAAACCAACAATCTAAGTAGTCATCTTATAAACAAGAGGAAGAAGGTAAAACACCTGTAAAAGATTACACAGAATATTTACAAATATTCTTTCCTTCCAGATTCATGTTTATAAAATATACCACGGACAACACCACTCCTTCGCTGCAATAACTTAACGTGATAGAAAAACAACATGGCGGACGCCCACATCAAAGACAAGAGACGACGGTCTGCGCGTGCGCAAGTACTCATGGGAAAGGGATTAAGGAAGTGGTATTCTGTGTTGCAAATATTAGACTGGTATTTGCAGGTATTTGCTAGTATGATGGCGCCCTCCCACAAACGTCGTGTTAAGCTGCTGATCCTAGGGGCTAAAATGTGGATTATGGCAAGAAGGAGAGATACATCAAAATTGGTGTAGTGGGACTCGGTGTGTAAAGAGACTGGGGCATCGGGTTTTTTGATAGTGCGGAAGTGACGATGGTTGTTAATACGAAGGTTCTGAGAACAGAGAACGTTCAGATTATTCATGGTTTGAGCGCGAAAATAAAACCTGGACTTAACTTTCAATAACTCTAAACTTTCAATAACTTAATTTCCTCTGCGCTTTCAACACATTTTCTTCGACGAACCTAACCTGAACTTACAAGCTATACAGTTGTAAATTGTTCCAATCTATGCGCTATACAGCAGTTAGTTGTTCTCCAAGCTTGATTCGTCGTCCGTTACGTATCGCCTCTGTCTCCACAATCTTGTGCTTACTCAAAATGTGCACGTCGTTTTCTCTTCTACACATGACTAAGTGCCACTGTGGGCACGAAATATTGTAGTGTCCTGTATATATTCGTTTGTGTGTGCTCTAATACGGAACATATAGCTGTAAGTACTATATATATTTCTTCATTTTTTCGTAAATTTACCTTAAATCGCCCTCCCGGTTTTCCTTTGTGCTACTCGTATATAAGATGCTAAAAAAAGGTAGAAAAATAGGATACTTACATACTTACTTACAAAATTAGTAGGTTTCGCAATTGCGTTTTCAACTGGTAAGAAGGAAAATGGACAGAGCGGATAGATGCGGGAGCGGTGTTAAGGAAACTCCATATTAAGATAAGATAAGATAAAATTAATTGTATGGGCGGTAACAGCACTATGGCTTACGCCAGGAAACTCCATATTGCCAATGATGCTGGGTGACAGTGTGGCCTGATTATGGAGGCGGGAAAATAACTAGATGGGTCGGAGAAAACAGCAAGTGGACAAGAAAGTGCAAAGGTTACTAGGAGCAGGTAAGGAGCTTCCTGAAGAAATAAGAGGGGAAAAAATCGGAGGGAAGGAGGTAAAATAATAAAAATAACAATAATGATGAAGATGAAGGCGAGAACAAAGAAGGCGAGAATATAGAAAGATAGAATAAAATGAAAGTGCAACTAGAGACGGAACAAGGAAGAGAAAGGAAGAAGACGACGGCATTGCGCTGCAAGTAGTTACAAGCAGTTGAGGCCGGTTTCAAGGTTGGCGGAAAGGATGGAGATGTAGTCTGCTCCCATCTCTCTCTTACTGTGGCAGGTGAGTCAGGGTTCAGGACTTTCAGGATTCTGACTTGAAAGATTTCGTCAAAAGTGAAGCCGTGATAAAAAGTGTCTTCGGGTATGGGGAGGTGCGGAAGTTTAGATCTGGAGGAGTGGCGATGGTTGTTGATGGGGAATGTTAGAGGAGTTTGAGTTTCGCCAACGCAGAAAGCGGAACATAGATTACAGAGTATCAGATAAACGAGGTTGGAAGCCGGAGCGTTATATATACGATACTAAAAAAAAGGTAGAAAAAACATACTTACATTTGAGTATACCAAGACAGATGTACAGGAACTTCACAAGCACAATAAAAAAGCGGCAACATTTCGCAAAAGCGTTTTCACAAAATAGATAGAGAAAATAGAAGATAGATAGTAGGAGAGAAAATAGATAGAGCGGAATGGTACGGGACTAGTGATGAGGAGACGTCATGTTGGCCACTACACATTCTATATTCACTACGTTTTAGGTCGATTACCAGTGGGGATACATTGAATGTAGAGATGCGGAATCAATCTGAACTATACGATTGTATTTTAATACATCCTTAATCTCAACAGCATCTCACAACTGTTAGTAAACACCAAGGTTAATTCATTTAAATCACAGTGATTCAAATCATGATTTTAATCAGGTGATCGATTCCTTTCTTCCTTACCCTTAGAGGACAATGTCTGGCACTAGTCAACTGAGGCTATCCTTCTAACCTTGTAACCAAACAGATCCGCCATGCATCCTCACACACTCAACCCACTCAAAAATCCAACCCACCGGCTCTAATCACCCAGTTCCATCCTAAACTAACCAAGGTCAAACAAATTCTACACTCTAATTTCGGCATTCTCTGACCCAGACACAATATCCCCCTCCCCCAAAACTTAGATTAGTTTTTCAATATCCACCTAATCTTCACTACCCCAAACCGGCGCCCAGACATACCAGAGACCCAGATGTAAGGTCTGCTCCATTTTCATCATTTCTTCCACAATCACTATCAATACTGCTAATGGCCGGTACACGCTCAATCCCAAGGGTACACACTAATAATGTCATATACATCCTAACCTGCAAGTTCTTTGATGCCTTTTATGGGGGGGGAAACAAGTTGTGCTCTTAACATTTGCAGGGATAGGCACAGACAAGTAGGTCAAAAAATACTTTGTAGAATAAAATGTTAAAAAAAAGAGACAACAAGAGACAAAAAAATAGAGATAAAGCTATTAAAAGAAACTATCTGACGTGAAACCAGTATCCATAATTTTTATTACCGGTGAGTGTAAAAGGATACATTTGTGTGTGTATGTGTGTTAAAATCTCCTACCAAAGGGCCAGTTAAGTTTAGAATTGAACAGAACTTATATTAAAATTGTGATAATAAAACAATATTCATTTAAATGTTGTGAAATATTTTGAATGAACATAAATGAATGACATATTAAAAAAAAAACTCAAACTCTCACTTCAGTAACAGTTCAGAGCTTTGTTAATAAAGGATAAATTAAAATGTATGTTCAATTCTGGACCTGGATGGGGTATGGCCAAATACATTTATTACTTTCACAATGAACATAAAATTTCAAAAAATACACAACATTTAAGAAGTTATACAAAATGTAATTTACGTTTACTGTTTTTTATCCTTCTCTCGCGAAGGGAATGTTTTAGAGACAATACCGCAGATAGCCACTGATTGAAGTAAAGCGGAAAAAGGGAAAGAATCTCACAGTCGGGGTAATGTGAATTCTGAAATACCTTATGTAAAACCTATTTATTCGGATACAGCTGTCAATGTCTATGGTAACACTTCCAAACGTAAAGATCTTTTGTTGCGTCAGAAAAAACTTATTTCAGGGCGTTTTGTTGAAGCTTGGCGCCATAAACTTTAATGATTGAAATAGAAGAGGACTTCATCTGAGATTTGTCCCACGAAAGTACAAAGATACATGAAGAAAGAAACACAGAAGGATGAGTCTCCACTTAACCACCCTATTGCGGAGACAAACGACCCGAAAACCATCCACACATAAGAAGAGTTGATACCAAAAAAGGAAATAATTACATTCTGAAACACATTACTTTTATCACTGGACATAGAAAAAATGTGAATGTACAAAAAAACTTAGCAGATACTGACATTCTAAAAAAAGAGACAAAATCCTCAAAAAAGAGACTTTTAGAGACAAGCTCAAGAAAAAGAGACTAAAAGCTAGAAAAGAGACTCGCGCCTATCCCTGCATTTGAATTAATAACCATCGTCACTTCTGTACTATCAACAAACCGGATGCCCCAGTTTCCTAGCACACCGAGTCCCAAAATACCAATTTTGATCTATCTTTCTTGGTTGCAATAATCCACATTTTGCCCCCTACGACCATTACCTCAACATGCCGCCTGTGGGAGAATGCCTTTATTCACGGTTTGAGCACGAAAATAAAACCTGGCCTTAACCTTCAATAACTCTAAGCTCCCCTTTCCTCTGCATTTTCAACACATTTCCAAACACGATTTCACCCTGTGCTTACACGCTATACAGTTGTTATTGTTCCAAGCTCCGGAAATCTACAAGCCACAGCTTTCAGTTATTCTCCAAGTTTGATGCATCCTCCGCTACGTATCTTCGCTGTCTCTTCAATCCTTTACTTTGTGAACATGTGCACTTCGCTCTGTTCCTCTACACATGAATACGTGCAACTGTGTGCACGAAATATAGTAGTGACTTTTATATACGTGAATGTGTGTGTGATCCAATATGGAACATATAAGCTGTAAGTATTTTCCTTTATTTCTCATTTTTCTCAACCTTGGTTTGAATCATATGTAAGCTTGTAATTTATCTTTTAGTCCTTATGTGATGATAGGACTAAATGATGTAAACCAAAATCAAAATGATCGACAGAATTTTAACAAACTATATGATCGGTTAATTTCATATTACACGCGAAATTTTAGAGGAGAACGTAGGAACCCTATTCACATTATAAGTTTACAATTTGTATTACAAATGCTGTATTTATTTTGGTAATACATTTGAAAACGAACACAACAAAGAAAACAGAAAATCCAGTTTTTGTTTACAAAACAAAAATTCTTGTTTTGTAACATTACCTACTTTGTGTACGTGTATCAGTTATTTGATTTCTTCACAAAGCAATTTATACTCAATGGAAAGATGAAAATGCAAAACTACTCATCCACTACTGATTGAACTGCATTATATAGCTTTCATAGAAATGAATTTTATCTAAGGTCTTTAGGCAACTTTGGATCAGACTGAATGTATGATGATGGGAGAATTGGCGGAATAAAGGAAGCAAGAAGAAAGGGAAGAGTCCTGAAAAAAAACCGTGCACACCGTTTTTGTTCACCACAAAGACAACATTACGGGAGCCGGGATCGAATCGGGGATCTCACGGACGGACCAGAGGTGAGCGCTCTACCACTAAGCGACCGCGGCTCCAAAATAAGTAATACTTTATGGAATATTGTCATAGGTTGTTCCCAAATTGAAACTAAAGTTCTGAGGGCTGAGAACATTAAAGTAAAATGGGCTAAAATTTATCTTTATAATTTTAAACCTAGAAAATTTCGTTAAGAACCTGGAGAAAAGAACTAATTACGATTACAAAACTTGGAATTGCTTAGGAGGAAAGGATGACACAGACGTCATTTTAGAAGGAAAGCTGATACGTGGAAACGTTGTAAATTATTTCTTTTTCGAACTTAATTACGGTGCATACCACTGTGAAACACCTCATTCATCGAGTATCGATGAAAGTAACGTAAAATTTCCTATTAACTTTCCTTTGTCAAATATACCATAAGTCAGTAACGCCATATCGTCCTTTTCAAAACTTTTACAAGTTGTTTTAATTGCCTATTTTCCATGGCTTTGGAAAGGAAAAACAAACTTAGTAGCTTTTTCAGTGCAGCAAGTTATTTAAATCAATTTTATTTTATTTAAATAAAAATATTTAAATAAAAAATCAAAATTTTTTTTTAATCGTGATATTTTTCAACCCCTTTTCCTTCAGCTCGCTCGCTGGACCCCAGTCCAAATTTGTAAGTAATCAAGATACAAAACTTATCCTATCCTAATTACATTCCACCATTTCCTCATTCTTCAACCAAAAGTAAACAAGATCTCATTCCGCCAATATTGTGTCCTAGATTGCCAACTATGATCCGCGTACTCGTGGCAGGGTTTGCCAAGGTGGGCACAGCCCGAAAAAAAAAAAAAAAAAACAGTATGTTTTTTCGGTTTGGGCCCACTTGTCTTTAAATAATTCCTCAAATGAGGGCATTTAAGAAGTGCATAATAAAGAAAACCATTCCATTTTAAATTGTTAGAATACAATCACGACTGTCATTCAAACTGTAAAATAATATTACTGTCTAAAATTTATAGCACTTTACCTTTGTGATATTAAAATACAAGGAAGTATTGGAGCTCGGTCAGTTCTCCAAACTAAAACTACTTTCCATCTGTTGACCGACTAGAACTAATTAACTCTTCTAACTAAAAAGATTATCGAAGATGATGCTTTTTCTTTCAAACTTCATTAACTAATTACTTACAAATGACATTATTGTTAAAGTTTCTCATAAAATTATAAACTACGTTTTTGTTGTATCAAATTCAAGGCAAAATTACTACACACTACAAATATTATCAATAACAATAAAAAAAAATTTAAAAAGATACCATACTGATACTAGCAATTCCCGGGTGGGTCCCCGACCCTTTTCTCGTGGAAGCGTAATATTACCCAATAAAGAAGACCACACTTAATTCACTTTTACTTATACTGGTAACGTGAGGGTCTTGTCGGTCTTCCAAAATTAGCAATTTTGACACACAGGACTTGTTATCACTTAAAGGTAATAGATAAGTGGAAATGGGCCGGTCACATAGCTAGACGAACAGATGGAAGATGGACGACAAATGTACTACATTTAATTCCTAGAGAAAAGAAACGACCGAGACGACGTCCAAATGGAAGATAGGTAGATGAAATCAAGCGTTTTTCAGGAGCTACATGGATGAGGATAGCAGCAGACCGAGATATGTGGAAAGAAAAGGGGGAGGCATTCATCCAGCAGTGGATAGAAAACGGCTGAATATGTTGATATATATATATATATATATATATACTCGTATATATAAGCGCTCGACTTCAGTGCGACTGGTCCCGGGTTCAATTCCCGGTGGGGGCTCAAAAATTTCGGTGTTGACTCAGCATCGTGAGGACAATTGGGGGCTGCTGTGAATAAAAGACAGTGGTGATCACAGTGAGAGAATCGACTCTCCTCTGCCAACCCGTCTGGTCAGCGTGGGAGCAGTAGACCAACTCCTCCCTCCTGGGAGAGTCCTCATCTAGTAGTGGATTGAATATGACTGTGATTAATTATTTATATAACTACCCTTAATAAGCAACCGTGAAAAATTGGGTACAGATAGATCCTTCGATATGCATATGAGAACTCACAGTATATTTAGTAGTTATACCATAAATTATGCTATTACATTTCTCGGCAACCTCTAAGAGAGGTGCGTGACGAGCCAGTCAACAGTTACTAGACTGGTCCATATAAAATAAAGTTTCGAAGGGAGGTTAGGGCGGGTAAGTTGAACGGTTTAGAAGCCTGTACCGAACAAACAATCATACATATATATTTAATCTGCCGAAGGGAATTGGGTACTCAAGAAGTCCTCAGAAGGGTTTGCAGGTTTGAGTTGCTTGGAGAATGGGAATCTTTGCAATAGAAGTCGAAGATATATACGAGTATATACAGAATATTTTGGATAATTTTAAATCCCATTATAAGTTAGCAATGGGATACTTCAAGGCAAAAGTAGGGACTAAGCGGAGCAGTGACAAGCAAGTGAGAAAGTTTGGATTTTGCAAAAGAAACAACAGAGAAGAACGAGGTGAATGAAGAGAGACTAATAAAGTTTTCAGAAACCAATAAACGATTCATTTCGAGTGCAACTTTTAAGAAAACAAAAAACTCAGATGAAATGAACATAGGAAGGCTCGAATGGAGCAGGAAACAAAATAGATTATATTCTATCAAATAACAGGGAAAATGGTCAAGACTTGCATCTTCTGAACAGTTTTGAAATCTCGACTGATCGTTGGGTAGCGAGATGAGCGTGAAATAAACACTAGATTAGAGAAGGTTATCAGAGGAAGTCGTCGTTTTACATTGAAAAAAGAAACTAGACAAAAGCAAACAGATATCCGGTACAGAACTAATCAACACAGACAGCGCCCGGGAAGAGATACAATGTTGAGAAGATGTCAATTGCAGAAATAATGTACTGACCGGGATAATAAGAGAGAAAACAAAAGAAATAGTAGCATGACAAAGGAGAGTAAAATCTCGGAAGAAACAAAACTTTTGGTGAACAAAAAAGGGAAATAGAAAGGGAGAAAATACAATAA
>JAGDQP010031167.1:0-22105 GCA_022664845.1 Lepisma saccharinum | reverse complement strand
ACGGTAGAGCTTCCAGGAAACTGATAAGAAATTGACGAGCTTTAAGGTTGATTTCCACTGAGAAAGAGTGTTTAGCAAGGAGCACGCGATTTTGATGTGGTAGTCAGTTTCAGCTGAGGAGACACGATTTGTCACACATTATGGGGTATTCTTGCTTGCGACATGCTGTGAACTGTCGAGCCCACAATTTTGTTGCACTTTTAGTTAACTGAATCGCGACAATATTAAAAAAGTTATGACTTCTGATGAGGAACAAAAAATATAATTGTATAAATAAATATTAATTATAAATAGCTCTTAGAAAACGATGTCTAGCATTTGGTTCCGTTATCTGGTGGATACAGCAAAGGATTGGTGCGGCAGTATTAATTTGTTCGATTTCTTTTATTTGTGTAAGAAGTACATTTTGTTTATTGTTCTTGTGTTTCCAACGCTACGTCAACCTTGATTCTTGGAAACTAGAGCGCTTGACCAAACATTGCTTAAGCATTTTACCTTTCTGTGCTCAGAAAGAGCAAATATAACCTCACCAAATTCATAAAGATACTGTTAGTATATTTCAGTTTTTTGGAAATTAAAGATGATTGGTAACTTTAGTTTTTAATATAACTTACATTTGAAGATGTAGTTTTTTCATTGCTGTAGATTATATTCTTTATTTTCTGTCGGGTCTAGTCATTAATTTTCATCTTAAAGAAACTTTGTGAATATGTTTTTAAAATGTGCGTAATGGAATGAATGCATATATTGAAGATAAAGAATTATTCGCGTGCTGATCCCCTCTTGCTATCTTATTGCCTAACACACTGACACAGGCATCGTTCACTGTTGTCAAGTTAACCATCACCAGAAGAAGGTAAATATGAAAATGATGTTATTTTTAGTTCATCGTTACTTGACGGTTGTTACGATCACTTCATATTAATTTCTAGTAACAAAATGGTTAGGGCGAATGTCATAGCTATCCTCATCAAACTTAGTAACTAACTAAAGCCACATCACTAGATATACTCTCGTTAGTTGCCGTTAACTGAGACCATCTCGTTGTTGGTTGACATTATTTTATGATGACAGCATATGTTTTAGATTGAGGGTATGGTGAGGGCAACTTCATATTTAGAATGATTGAATTTAAATGAAAACAATGCCTTTCGATAGTATTTCGTTTGTTGACGTTAGTTGAGGCCATCTTGATGTAAGTTGACCTTAGCTTAAATAATTACATATCATTATATATAGTGCTCATATGGTATGGATTAACCTCACACTTAATTTAATTAAAACAGGCTGACAAAGCGATTGCACTTAACGCTACTGTTAAAATATATAGCAAGCGTTACAGTTTCAATGGTTTATCCTTAGACGAAACACTAATCAACATTTTCAGTACATAATAGTCACCAGAAGACCAAGAGATCATTTCTTCGACTACCGTCAATTACGCCTTACAAATCGTTTACTTTCAAAAACTAAAAGAACACTTGTTTCCCAAAACACTTGGGTAAAAAATTTACGTATAAAGTTTTCGCAATAAAAGATTGAATTGCAATTCCAAATGCAATTTGATAGAAAACTTATCCAACAGAAAACAAATTATATATATTATTTTAAAAAGCAGTTATCTTTATGTGAAAAGTAGTTTGTTAATTTATACTCGGATTCTAAAAAGTAGAAACGGTGGAAGATGTATATGTTTGAATCAATTGAAAAGATTAAAAAAAAACGCTTACTTGTATTGCTTGTTTCCAAGTGCTTCATTCGTAGTAACGTGCTTTAATCCTTCAACGATAAGGACTAATCCCAAAAGACTTGCTGTAACTAAGAATTTCATAGCTGTTCCTGAAACGAAACTTGAAATCAAAAGACATAATTCTAAATTACATTATTAAATCCAATCATAAAATGAAAACTCTTTTCTGTATTTCGTGAAGTTGATCTTCAAAATATAATTAAAACAGTAAACCAACATCGCTGGACATACATGCATGTGAATTTTATAAACATTGCTCTAATATAATTGTTACCAGTCAAAGTCAATATAAGGTAAGTGAGGTGAATATCGCCACTATAGCCCAAAATTTAATTTGAGAAATGACCAACATTCTATAAGAGATGTTTCTTTCTAAATATGCTTATTAGCTGTTTTTGAGCCCGTAGACGCGTTTTCGGGAACTGTTCTTTGCATTAGCTTGCAGAAAGATGATACGCTGAGTACTTGAAATGAGGAAAGCGTCAGGAACATTCACAGAAACTTTTTTGATAAGCACACCTTCGTCCTCTTTGCTTGTTACACATGAAAGTTCGATATACGTTGTTGTCACATAAGATCTTAGCTCATTACAAGTAGTAAAGAAAATGCGTTCTCTTTCAATAGTGTTGAGTACAGAAATGATTATCAAAAGTAGTGTAATGATTGCAATAGCACCACTCGTGTTTTCTAACAATATCACTTCATTTAGATATTGATTTCTTTACAAGTTACATTTAAGGGTTTACGTTTAGCATTTTACATTACTAAAAGTGCATTTAAACAGAATGGGTATAATAGTTAATAGCTAATTCACAGATAATAGTTGAATGCTTATATAGAAGCAATTGATATTTCTGTTAACATGCAATCTTAATTAAAAAAAGTGTTTTTACTAGCAGTGAATAAAAGTACCTAGAAAGGGCTTCATGATTTATCATTAGCAACACATAAATAGGAATTCAAATAAATACCGGCAACTGCATTCATGTTAATTACAGGATGGAGAACATAATATAATATTATGTTATATGAAGTTACTTTCACTTAAAATCTTCTGGCACAAAACAACACGCAAAACTTCATCCAATATGAACTTTATATGAACGCATGTTCACATTTTGCAAACCCCTGAAAAATTGTGATTTTTTTGGGTGCATAATGTGTCTTTTTATTGGCTTCTTACCCTTAGTGCATTTTTAAAACATTGTGTTCATATTTTTCGAAGTTTACATTATCTAGAGTACGTTTTGAGATCAGTTTTAGTACATTAACTGTTGCGCATGAATCAGCATACCAGAAATGCATGTGTTTTGAACTAAAAATGTGTTGTAGTTCATATTAAGTTCATGAGAAGTTCATATATTATGCACTAAAAACGAGGTAAAACTGGGACATAGTGTGAACCTTTTTCATGACATATTGAGCATTTTAAGTGTACTTTGATATCCAGTGTTGTAGTGCATCTATATCCACTAATAAATTTACATGATCCGCATATACGAACAGTTCAATTCAATTTAATTCAAACGTTCTTTATTAACGTGGGCGATATTCAGCTCAAGTTGTTTTATCACCTAACCCGTGTCAGTACAGTTACATACACGAACTACCAGGTCTATGCATAAGTAGTTTCCGGTTTACCTAAGAGATGGCGCCAGCAAAAAGTACACAGTGTATTCATTTGACACATACGTCATTTTGTTCGTCTGACATTAAACTACAAACACACACAAGTTGAGTCCGCTAAACATAGCGTCTTTCTTCTATCGTTCAGTGATCATGTCGAAGTTTGTGCCTGAAAAAGAACATTTGCGGCACGCATTGCTTTTCTTATTTAATCAAAAGAAAAAGGCTGTTGAAAGTCATCGTGTGCTGGTAGAAACATATGGTGAACACGCTCCGTCAATTAGAATATGTGAGACATGGTTTCGGCAATTTAAAAGTGGTGATTTCAATGAGAAAGACAGTGCTCGCTCTGGTAGACCACAAAAGTGCGAAAACGAGCAATTGCAGGTGTTATTGAAGGATGACCCCACTCAAACTCAACAGCAATTGGCAAAAGCATTAAATGTGTCACAAGAAACAATCATCAGACGTTTACGAGAAATGGGGAAGATCAATAAACTGGGTAAATGGGTCCCACACGATTTGAATGAACGTCAAATGGAAAATCCCAAAGTCACTTGTAAAATGCTGCTTCAACGCCACGAAAGAAAATCCTTTTTGTATCGAATTGTGACGGGTGACGAAAAATGGATTTATTTTGAAAACCCGAAGCGGAAAAAATCGTGCCTTTCACCTGGCGAAGCCGGTCCTTCAACACCAAGGCCAAATCGCTTCGGCAAGAAGACCATTTGGTGGTCTGGTGTCTGGTGGGTCCAGAGCGGTATTGTGTATTATGAACTCCTGAAGCCCGGCGAAACCGTTAATGCACAACGCTATCGCCAACAAATGATTAATTTAAATCACGCATTGATCGAAAGACGACCGGAATGGGCCCGAAGACATGGCAAAGTAATTGTGTTACACGACAATGCGCCGTCTCACACAGCAAAACCACTTAAGGACAACTGAAAATCGCTTAGATGGGACATCCTTCCGCACCCACCGTATTCCCAGACCTGAAGCCTTCTGACTATCACCTCTTCGCATCAGAGGGGCACGTGCTCGCAGAGCAGCACTTCAGCAATTTCGAAGAGGTTGCAAAATGGCTCGACGAATTGTTTGCCGCAAAAGACAAGCAGTTTTTCTGGCATGGTATGCATCAATTACCTGAAAGATGGGCGAAAAGTGTAGAAGCCGATGGCCCATATTTTGAATAAAACAAAATTAATTTCCCTTGAAAATTACGTGTTTTCTTTACCACAAACACCGGCAAAAACTTATGCATACACCTGGTATATACAGGAAAGTACATAAAATAATAGAAAAAAGAATACATGAAAAACATAAACACTTACAAAACGACATAGTAAATGAATAACTAATTGTTGTCGTTGTACTTATACAGTGCTTAAACATTTTCCGTATTATTATTAAAATATACACTTAACCTACAGTTACAATAATGACATATTCCAGGCGACGTTTATATAAGACAAAAGGATAAAAAAAATACATAAACAATAAAAAGGGGAAGTAGTGAGATATAAGCTAAATTACAATTGCACAGTAGTATTATTACTTCGATTTTGCTGTAGTAAGAGATAATTTTTAAGCTCGCGTTTAAATTGCACAATAGTACAGGAGTTCACAATATCCATGGGAAGCTCGTTCGAAAGATTGACTGATACATAGAAAAAGCAAGATTGATATGCTGATGTGGTACATTATGGGAGAGACAATTTATCGCGTTTCCTAGTGTTGTACGAATGTTCAAATTTTCTATTTGGTAGTAATTCGTATAAGTATTGTTGTTTTCCTTTGGTTGATATATTTTAGAGCGTATTACAAGCATGTAATATTCTTCAGCGTGACATAGGTAAAATTTATGCTGGTTCAAGACAGGCAATATATGTTTTCCTGTGTTTATACCAGAAATAAATCTCAAACAGGAATTCTGAACCTTTTGTATTTTGTTACTAATATTGTTTGTGATCCTGCTTCCATAAATCATATCGCAATGATCAAAAAGAGGTACTACCTTTCAATGTTAGTCCTATTGTGTTCCCTTTAATTTTTAAAATCACATATTATAACGCAAAGTTAAACAGTAATGATGACAAGACATCACCTTCTTTCAATCCGTTCCGGATCTCGAAAGTATGTGACATATTATTGCCTATACGTACTCTACTTATGGGACTGCTGAGACACATCCTCAATAGTTGAACAAATTTTTCCTGAATTCCAAATTGTACCAGGATATTGTATAGATTTTCCCTTTTGATAGAGTTATATGGTTTCTTAAAATCAATGTATAACTGGTGAACAGTACCATTGTATTTCCATTTATTCTGTAACATTCGTCTCAACGCGAAAGTCTGGTCCAACTTGGATCTATTTCTTCTAAATCCATATTAGTGATCTTAGGCGAGTTATCATGATATTACTCAGTACTGTGTAACATATTGTAAGTAATGAAACCCCCGCGGTAATTATTAGAGTCCGTTTTATCGCCCTTTTATTAACCGGAACTATTACTGAGGATTTCCATTTCTTTGGAAGCTACTTCTTTCTACATCAATTTATAAAATTCCTTGCTTAGTGCCACTCCTCTCGCTTTAATTATTTCGGCTGTAATATTGTCTATTCTTGGTGATTTGATTTTTTTTTAAATTTGTTTACCGACATATCGACCTTGATCTCGCTAGATTAAGGCATCCAAGGTTGTGCTGTAAAGATTTTTATTTCCTCTGTTTTTTCTCCGTTGTGTACATTAAGAAGTTCGTAGAAATAATTTTCCACACATGGATAATTTTAGTCGGATCCGCTTGAATATCTCCGCTTTCATTTTTAATTATACCTAATCTAGACTGTTCATAATATTCTACGGGAATAGTCTTCATACTTCTCCAGAGAGATGAACATAACCTTTCCGCAGGTGTACTAATGGTCGCCTAGGAGAAGGTGTGATGGAAGAGACACTGCGTGTTTCCTCATATTAAATAATAATAATTTCAGTTCACCTAATGTTACCAATAAGGACAATGGAGGCAGAACAAGTATTGTTTTTTCAAGTTCTTTCTTGTTAGAATTAAAACTTGGACAACTATGTGGCAATATTGTCTTAATGTTCTAATAATGATGATTAGTAAATCCTCAAGACATGGGAAGCTGGTTGAAGTACTACTGCCGAGTATCTGGTTTACAATTTCCAGGATTTTTCTTGGTTTCATCGGACGAATGCCGATATGGTACTTAGACTAATGTGTTTCCTTATCATGAGATAAATTCTTCGCGAAATACCAAACACCAGACTTGTATAAATGTACTTACCATTTGCCTCTTTGTTTCATCAATGTAAGTTAACTTTTATAAACAATACTAATAGTCATTAAGTCGACCAAGAAGTCGTGAATCACTTTACGTTGACCATTCCGTGCTTCTAGTTTTTCTATCTCTGGAGGCAAATCGATTAATGACTTTTCCCGATTCTGTATTTTCGGCAATGTCATTGCTTAAGATAACAGATGGGTTTTGGCCTTAGGAACAATTCACTAGATAATATTTACTGGTTAATATTTGCCTTCATCAAAATTAGATATGGTTTAATTTGGTTTAATAAATAAAGTTCCTACTATTGGAATCGTTCTTAGGACATCATCGTCATCAGATAAAACGCGATAACAAACCATAATTTTTCAGTATACCCAAGGTTCTTAGGGTCACAATCCTGTGTCTGGGCAGAACACTTACGGAACGTTATAAATCACTCTCGTAATACATTGCAAATAACTGGTCTAATAGGACATCGAAATGTAAGCAAATTCCTCGAAAT
Source organism: Lepisma saccharinum (assembly GCA_022664845.1). NCBI lineage: Eukaryota > Metazoa > Arthropoda > Insecta > Zygentoma > Lepismatidae > Lepisma > Lepisma saccharinum. The sequence goes on along the minus strand of JAGDQP010031167.1, from coordinate 14,915 downwards.
GTTGAAACAAAACAGAAAAAAATATATTGCAATGTGAAAATCGAAAATAATTCTTAATATTTCCTGTAATACACATTTTGACATTTTGTTTTCTAAACGATTAGCTACCCAGATACCAACATACTGACTGTTTTGGGAAATCTCTACAGCAAACTAGCGTCAAATTCGAAAAAAAAAATGTGTTTGTGCTGAAAGTAAAGTTTTCTGAAAGAAATTCGTACTCTTAGGATATCAGTTACTGCGTAAGGGGGCACTAGCAGTGCCCTCGCTCCGGCTTAACATGTCTAAAGTCCTCTACCGGTCACCAACACAAGCGAATAACCGCTTGTTAAGATTAATTAATTGAGTATTGAATAATTGAAAATCAATTTAGTAATTGAAAATAATATTTTCCGGCTAACAGTAGCAGTTTGCACTCACGGTTGTGTTCCCAAATTGGTCTCTAACAACTCTAGGTGCTCAGAGACCCAGATTGCCTTACTCCGCTACTGACAATATAGTGATAGCGTTAACTGATGTCCGATGTAATAAATATATTTGCAACTTTTAGATTTATAATCCAAAATAAGGAAAACGTATTGATGTATATCTAATAGCAACATTTAGATTAGATGTAGTTCCAACATCACTTAATATTTTCTTTCTACTTCGATGAGCTCGCGACTTGCATAAGCCATAGAGTAGTCCGTTACTTCCATAGAGTAGTCTCTTAGTAGCCATAAGACTTCCGTTACATTCTACTTGCTAATTAGATTAACTCTAATTAAGTGACTAAATAAAAATAAAAGTTAGTAATTAATTGTTGCTTACCTCGTGAAATTCAAAGCGAATCGTTTAACGGAAACAGATTGAAAGTTGTCAATAGCTTTTATGCTTTCTTATCTTTCCGATTACGTATTACTTACCTTTAACATGTTTATTATCAAATGCTGAACAAATACTTTATTTCAACAGCATCGGAAGGAAAATAATGTATTTGCGTAATCTAATTGTGACGCACAACAAAGTAAAGGTTTGCATAATATTGTATATACATATTTGTTTTATCGTCCGAGTCCCTGTGATGTCCAGTTTTCATATAAATCCAATTTTCACATTTAATTAAAATTGAGACTCAAGGAATGAAAAAAGATAAAGAAAATTTATTCTTTATCTCAAGGTTGAACAGAAACACTTAAGAACGATTAAAAAGCTGGATGTTAAAAGGAAGCATTTATATATTTTATCTTGCTTCATATGTATTGCGTGATCAGTGGTAGATCTGGTAATTAAATAGTAAAGGGCTGTCAGCGAGGCAGGCTTTCCTAGTCCTAAATGTACACCAATGTACACACGTATCTCCAATTTAAGTGTATCAATCATTGAAGACTCGGACATTTAAAGGTATTAGCCCAAAATTAACCTTGTTATTAGTCATTCCATACCGAGTTATTCCTAATTTATTGTAACAGAAAAGTATAGCAAATAAAGTGATTTAAATATATGTGTTTTGTGCGCTGGGTGGCAAAAAGTGTCTTAAGTTATTTTATACGTTACCCAAGATAATATTGAAAAGTTTCCGAAGATATAGAGGTTATCGAGTAAGTGAAAGTATGCGAAGATTCCACTGACAGGTCTTCTTCCATCGTAATATTTATTACGTGTATACGAGTATTATTGATTAATACGCTGATATCTAACCAAACTTTAACTAATGACAAAGCATATTTCAAATTTTCGATACGTGATTAGTCTTCCACCGATTCGATACCAAGTCTTCAGTTGACAATTGTTGTGAGCGTGTTTATTCTGCTAAGCTCCAATGTGTATTGAACAACACGAAGATGAGAATACAGCATTTTATTTGGTGTGCAAAGATCGTGGCATTTCACTGTGGCCTTTCACCAATTGTGAATAATTTGTCTCTGAAAGTTTGCTTCATTACTGCCGAAGAAATGTCCCCTATTTCTAGAAATATGTACAGTATCAAAGTTATTATTTAAATGTGACGTACTTTTGGAATTGATAATATATACAGTAGTTGGCTTATAAAATTAAGATTTAATAATTGTCACAAAAACAGTCATGGATCAAAACTAAAACAATACAGTGTATGAAGTACTTTATATAACTGAAATATTACAATGGAAATATTTGAAATAGGACATAAAAAATAAATTTATAACTATTTCAATAAACTCTTGCATTTACCATTATCGATTTCAAAATGAAAGAACCTATTATTCATTATCATTTTCAAGCTCCTTCTGTCGATTTTCATTTTATATAGCAATTTAAGGCATTGTAAAAATAATTGTCTTTAGCAATGATCATCAAATATGTTTTCCCTTCACACCCTCTTCATTAACTTTATTCACAGGTAATGCCCAGTTCTATTAAAAATGTGGCAAATACAGTACGTGTGGAACATTTTCAACACTGAGCGCCTCAATCAGTTTATCCAAATGTTGTTTATGAATAGGTAATTACCAACGCTACGCTCTTTCAAAACAATTAGGAATATTTGACAAAAAAGTTTCCTAAGGAAAGGGTGGTAAACCAACAATTGGTAAGGCACTTTCAAAACAGATTTCTATTGGTTGATGAATATACTCTTGTTCGTTGTAAAGTAGGTTTACAATAAGGTCTTCCATATCTGGTGCTAGTTCGGGATAGTCTTCCAATCCTGTAATAGTTCCATCGAGTATACTGGAAATAAGAAAAGAAACGTTCGTAGTTACAAATTTTAATCTAAAGTCTTGCTTCTTTTAAAAGATGAGTTTGATTAAACGCAACAATGCTATATTTTATGTAATTGTTCCTAATGCTAACAAGTTGCACGTAAATAAAGGGCTGATTTGCACAATGTCCATATTCAATCCACCTTGCCTCCTATTTCACGAGATTGATGAAACAATAAGCAATACCTGTTGATGGTCACAGCAACAGACAGAATTCACATCATGTAAAGTGTAGTTGTAGGTGTCATGGGGTATATTACAGTGCTCTGGAAATGTCAGAATAGTGTGATTTAGGAGTAATTTTATTGCATGAGGTCAAATTGGGATGAATGGCTACAGAAATCTGTCATAATATGATGAGGACAAAGCGTTAGACTCATCTTTAGAACGCACAATGTGTCACTGCATTGCAAAAATATCTGCCGTGGACCAGTTTCCCCAATATTATGATAGTAGTTAAGGTTAAGGGTAGATAATGACGCTTTCAATTTATATGTGAGTCTAAATTCCCACATTGCTCAGAACTGGACAATTAAGTACCGGAAGAACTGACGCAGCATCACAAACAAAAGGGGATGTATATTTGTGATACCTGTTGGTTCGTCACCGTGATAAGCCCCTACTCGACTTTTTCATGGTGTCTGATGGGAGGTGGATCCTGTTCGAAAATCGCAAAGAACGTGGCCAGTGATTGTAAGTTGGTGAAACCTTCAAACACTTTCTGAAACCGTAGCACAACACTAGGTGTTGTTCATTACAAATTAGTATTATTAAATGGTGAACCTATTACCGTTCTCACCTATTATACAGAAATTGACGAAATACATCGGCAGTTGGTCGATACGAATAGTCCCCTATTCCTAGTAGCCAACGCTAAACCGCGCGGTAAAATGATACGAAACGAAAACTAAGTTACCTAGGGTAATGGGTAGTTCCACATATTGACCGAACTTAGCACCAAAAGATCACCACATGTTTAAATGCCACAAGATATTAAAGAAATTGGATAGTGCGGGAAGTGTCTTCCTGTACTTCGTTGTTTCACGGGAGCCATAGTTCTTCAGAGACCCAATTAAGAGACTTGTGAATCCTTGATAGAAATATGTGGCTGCAGACAGAGGCTATTTTGAATGAAGTAGAAATGTATATCCCTTCCAAAACTCAGAAAGAGTGTGAGGTAAGAAAGCAGCAATATATTTCCAAATAACTTGGCATTCAAGAGAGAGATATTGAAAGATTCTAATTCTGTATAGATGATACTCATACAGCAGTTCTGATTTGATACAAATACGATGTTTCAGTAAGGAACAGAATATGATTTTAAATAGGTATTATGGACAGTGAATAATATGTAGAATATGTAATTTATATAAGGAGTCAAAGGTTCAAATGTTCTAAATGGAAAATTATATTGTACATTTGGAGTAACTGTATGTTGCGTAAACCACTCGATTTGGAACTTGCTTGGGTATGCTTCGGCAGCATAAACAGTAAAAAATAGCTTTGTCCCAGCGGTGTCCCAACGTGACTACCACTTTTTGTGCTAAAACAACACAACGCACGGTGTTGGTTTCGGTGCTGGGGAAAAAGTTACAGCTGCAGCAAGATTTGAACACGGGTTGTTGAGTTAGAAGTCCAGTATCTTACCATCTGTATGTTGCGTAAAAAGTACCAATTTTGCATCCCTATTTGTGAAGCCAATTATTGTATAAGTTTTTGTTTCTGCTGTTTCAGCTTATTCCTTGTTAGTGGTTCTTGGTTCAGAGTCCTGAAGTGTCAAGCCATAAATAAATCTGGGACCTCTAGTGATGTTTCTTTGTTTTTTGTTTTTATAATGTCTGCACGTCTCTTGTGCTCGACAGAACCAACGTGACTCTATTCTGATGTTTATTATTGTTACTGTAATTTTTGTCATTGTATAAGAATTTTAGTTAGTGGTTTGTTTGTTGTTGAATTGTTCTTATCGCCTAAATCTAAAGTAAGTCAGTCGACTTTTAAGGACTGGGTCTTGAGATTTTTGGTAAAATAGATTCCAAACCTTCGTTTCATGAATCTCTACGAGGATTCAGTCTGTGACCTTTCGTATAACAGAAGAGCGCGTTTGCTACTCGGCCATATTTATGTTATTTTGTGTATATCGTTTTTGTTCGTGTTTTAACATGTTAGGCATAAGTGAGTAGAAGATGAGTAGTTTGGTCTACTTTTTTAGTTTTGATATCTTTGAGGAGAGATTAGAAAAGTTGGGTTTTCGTTATTCTACTTCATCAGAAACTACTTGAAATGTGTGATTCCAAGACGTTGAAAATAAATGTACACCCCTCATTGTGTACCGTTTTGCTAAATATTTCTGTTCTAGAGAGTATTTCTTTAGTAACAGGGGTCTCGCTTCATGAACGGTCTCGCTACTGCTCATTATTCCACCGGATAAAATATTCGGTTGGATCATCAGATATTTTTGCTTGGTATGCATCTGTTCTTTTGCTTTTATAATTAATTTGTTTTATTTTTGCTTTGGGTCTGTCTCGGCGCTTTCTTAATTTTCTACGCACTTGTTATGTTTGAATAAGTGCATTGGGAAGCAGCGTAAACCAGTGTGTTTTTTCAAAATGCGTTTTTAATAATTATTATAATGTGAGTTTTAGTAGACCTATTTTTGTGTTTTCTTTCCTGGGCATTTCTGAGTCGTTTGGCTCGGGATATGGCCCAGTTTGGTTTGTTGAATTGCAAGAGGACGGGACAGCTTGCGTCATCTAAGCTGTCTAAGCTAGAGAAATCTTGTTCATTGTTTTTTGTAATCGGTATTATTTTTGTTTATAACATTGCCACTTTTGCGCTAAGTATAGCAAGTAGTAACTTTTTATCAATATTTGCAGTGTACTGGCTAAGCGGTAGGCCCATTCGGATAAATATTAATCCTATCCGTTTATTTGTTTTCCTCTGGATGTGTATATGAGCTAATTACTGCAGAAAGGCAACTAGTCCAACATCTACTGGTTTCCCTTTTTTGAAGATTACACTTTTGAGTGGCTCACTGGATCGTTTACCACAGAAAGGAAACTTGCCGCACGATAGCAAAGGCCTGGCAACGCATAGTGTAAAGTGCTACATGAATATTGCTGGCTTGACGATGGACACTTTTAGGCTGAGAAACTCTGTACATGTAGAACCTTTGGAACTTCCTTGAAAAGAAACTTACACATCTGTACTGGCTATAATCAACAAGAGAAGGATGGCATGAAGAAAGCGTTGGCCCACATCCCTGACAAGATGCAATTTTGAAATTCAATCAAATCAGGACCTATAACAACTGCATCTCGTCTTGAAGACAAAGTTAACTGAATAATTTAACATTCCAAAACGTCAAATAACTTTCAGAAATGTATATTACTTTATGCTGTATATTACTATAAAATAAGTTTATATAATAAATTATATAATTTTAATTAATTTAACTCAAACGTTAATTTCTAAATCCATTTTACTACAGAAACGGAGCATGTCCAAAACAACAAATATTTTCCTTTCCATTTACGCTACAAGAAACTTTAAATTCGTATGTTAAGCAAGTATACCTATGTTAAGAAAGGAAAAATACATATAAGGAAGAAAATTGCATAAAACTTGCTTTATTCAGTTTTTATCTCTCCTGTAAAATTAGGAAATGTGGACATGTAGCCTTTCTGCAATAACCGTTCACATAATAGTTGGACTGTACACACACACACACACACATATATATATATAATATATATATAATATATATATATACACAGCCATATTCAATCCAATACTGGATGAGGCATCTCCCGGAGGGAGTAGGTGGTCTACTGTTCCCACGCTGACGATACGTGTTGGAAGAGGAGAGCCGAAGCTCTCAACTGTGATCGCTACCTCTTTATTCAGGTAGCTCCCCAAATGGAATATTGACGCTCGGTGGACGCCGCACAGGCAACACCATCTGAAGTACTCCAACGATCACCCGTCCAAGCACTGACCAGACACAGAGCTGCTTGACTTCTGTGATCTTACGGGAACCGGTAGACCAGCTCGGCTAGGGCGTTGCCCATATACTGTATAAGAAGCCTTTTTCATATCTCACGGCGCCCAGACCCTATCTGTTCCGGGGGTCAGAATTACCAAGTAGTTCAGATCAGAGCGTTTCTTTTATACTAAGTTGTAAGGGAGTTTGAAGCTCTAGTGTTTGTTTAGATTTGAGAATACTTCACTTCCTCAGTTGAGTCAATGTGAGGTATTATATATTTTGGAAGTTTAATTTCGTTTGTCGAACAACAAGTTCTGGTTTTCTTGGAATGGTGGCGCCGTGTGGTGGCCTCAAGGGAGTTAATTTATTTTTTTAATGATTTGTCTTTCACCTCGGTGAGAGCTAAAAATTTTGTTACGTTGGAAGAAAGTCAAGTGCAATTGTCCTTGTTCTGGTTTCCCAGTTTTGTGTGCTGAATGTATCGGGTTATCCAATACGTAATGTAGTATGTGCGATGACCGCTGCAATTACAGCCTCTGACAACTGAATAGTGAAGCAGATGGCACGTTTCATAGCTGAGTCATATTGGGCACTGGATTGTACAGCAATGTGTAGAAGGTTAACGGCCTACTTTACGTTTTGGAAGTATAACTTGTGTTTGATCATATTGTCGGAGGACCACATACAGAATGTCATACTTTATGAATTTCACTAGGCACATCCAGCCAGCGCAGCGGCATGAAACAATAATAGCGTATATGGTCAGGGTGTTGTAGATGTGCGAAAGTGACAGAGGTGGTTCCAGAGGTTTCAGTCTGGGGATACCAGCGTCACAGATATACCACGAGAAGGAAGAACTGTGCAACTGAACAACGATGCCTTACGAGTAGAGGTGAAGGCAAATCCAATGCAAACAGTTCAAGAACTGGCCAATAAACTCCATTTAGCCCATAGGACAGTTCGTCGTCATTTTCAGGACCTTGGGTAGGTGTCGAAACTCAGAAAATTGGTACCCCTTGCGTGAACGCCTCAAGAAGTAGCAGGGAGTTGGCATCTGCAGTTTCCTCCTCACTCGTCACAAATGTGAGGCATTTCTGGACAGAATGGTGACAGTAAATGAAAGGTAGGTCCTCTACCATAACATTACGTGCAAACAGCAGTGGGTACTTAAAGGGGGGTGCAAAAAATGTGCCAAAATATGATTTCTAAACTAGCAACGTGATAATTAGTGTTTGGCGGGATATCCGTGGGATAATCCATTTTGAGCTTTTACCATGTAACCAAACCTTCAATGAAGATATCTACTGTTACCAGCTTGAAGGCCTACAGACTGTACTTTTGCAGAAACGTTCTACTCTGGTTAATCAGAATGGTGTGCTTATAACGCACGCTCACACATGCAAGAACGACCTGTGCTAAAATCGATGAAGGAATGTGGCTGGTTCTAATTCCCGCACTTGACGTTTTGAACAGATCTTGCACCAACAGACTACTGACATTTTCGCAGCTTCCAAAGCCACCTCTCCTGTGAAACACTGCAAAATGAAGATGATAATATAATATAAAATAAAATGAATTGTATAGGCATTAAGAAAATGAAGATGATGTGCGACGAACAGTGACCCAGTTCTTTGTCCCCAGAACGGGAGAGTTATTTCAGACAGGGATTCAGCAACTGTTTCACAGGTGGCAGAGTGTTGTAGAGACCGATGTAGGCTATTTTCCAGACTAACGGCAGTGTTGCAAGTAGGTTATCGTTATTTTCCTCACGGTGCAGAAATACGGTATTAGTTATGAGATAAGCTGATATGCTGAGTGCAAATTTCAATATGCACATCCATTTTATATTTAAGTTGTGGGATCACATCATTATAAGTGTTTTGCCACCATAATGTTTATTTTGTCTGTGTAGTCATGCAAAATGTCATCAGTTAGTTGGTTGAGTTCTTAATAAGCTTTTGTTACCCTAAAAAGATTGTAAGCTGTTTCCTTTTATTTCGATGAATACTTATTTACTGAGTCTCTTCCTTCTATTGTATCGGTGTCAGCGGTTATAATTTTTCTATCTCTAGCCGGACTTGAATCCTGAGTGCTTAGTGGTTTCCACCTCAAGACACTGAGTTCAATATGATATGTCAACAGTATACAAGGATGCTTTAATCGGCTATTTATTTTTATCTTGTCATTGGGAACTTTTGTCACACTGCCGATCACTACTGCTTCTAACGAAAGTTTTTAGTTAAAAAGAAACTGAAAAACTATGTTCGATCATCATTTTCCGATTATTGATTCGAATCGTTGATTATTTGGCTGTGGAACGAAAGGAGGTTATGAAAATTTGTATCGACGATCTTGTTAATGGTTGCTAAAATGAAGCCAAGACGTTAATATTTGATACATTAGAGATTTTCATCTGGTTTAAATGACAATTTACAAATCTGTTAACAATTAAAATTTCCTTATTTTGTATGTCAGATATGAGAGTTACTTGTTTTTAGCTGTATCATATTAACTGCGAAGAGATGCATTTGAATTATGTATATTCAGAGTATGAAGTAAAAACTATACTTGGAAATAAGTGGGATGAGCCAAGCGATATATAATATAAAGTTCATCCTAAATGATCTTGCAACCACCACTCAGGAAAAACTGAAATGACGCTACTGGTTGAACGCTGCGGGATATATGAATTAGGGGTGTTCGGTATTGAGATTTTCATACCGACTTTCGGTACGTTTTGGATGCCGACAATTCACGATATACCGAAATACCGAACGATACCGAAACACCGATAATAAGGAAATGCCGAAATACCGAACGATATCAATATACTGAAATACCGAATAATATTGAAATGGCCAGCAATATCAAAATACCGAAAAACAATGATACTGAGCGATATGGAAGTACTCATGGATGGATGCATTTAGGGGATTGATCTCCACGACCCACCTCGAAATTCTGGTTAATATGCAAAAATAGTGTAATTTTGGATGTACTTATATATATTTAGGGTTGTAATTCCTTTTTTCTCAAGAACCTTGAGTTACGTAAACACTTAAATTAATACAGAAAAATTGACAGCCCCCATGACTTTGACTCGAACCCGGATCTCCCAATTCTCGGCTGGGTATGCTCTCCATTACAAAACCGCGGCACGTTAATTCTCTGTTCGTATAGACTACTCCTCACACCTTAACACTCTTCCAGCCCCAGTAGCTGGAGATTTTTATTGAGGAATTTGTTCTGCAACGAGCAGTTCGAAATAATTGATGTAATTCGTTTTCTCACAAGAACCTAGTCTTAGGCATCATTGAAAATGATACAAAGAAAATGATAACCATCCGGTCGGCTGCAAATGGGTGCAAATGTCAGTCTTTTAACCTTACCAGTGTAATAATGTAGTGTATATTTACACGATAGATAAGCAATGAAATGTTAGCAATCTCAAATAAGGGAAAAAGAAAAGGAAAATATTGATATGAGAACGAAAAGTTGATTATTTATTTTACAGAACACTAGACTGATAATAAACATTAAAGCATTGACATTAACGAAGACTCATTTTGAAATCAAGAAAGAGCACGCATCTTGATAAATTATTTTGCTTTAATCAGATACTTTGAATTTAATTTTCAAGGCAAGTTAGGCTCAGACCAGATGGATGATGATGGAATCATTGGTGGAATGAAGAAAGTGCGAGAAAACGGGAGAACCGCGAGAAACCCCACGCACAAAGTGTTTGTTCACCACAAAGCCCACATGCCACGAGGAGGGTTTGATCCAACGAACCCAAGCGCCAGAGGTGAGCGCTCTAGCCACTGAGGCACTGCAGACCGCTCTCATGAGGTAGTGTTTGGGCCTTTTCTTATAATGAAAACGCAGTTGATGTAGCTTTGCTAACGTCACGTGGAGTTAATTATCAACGTCAATTACAGTGCCGAAGTTTTGAGGATGGGATAAAGCAGGGTTGATTGATTTAAATTATGATTTAAATAGCGATTTAAATCAGATAATATTTTTGAAATTATGATATACAGGCCCGGATTTACCACTAGACCCGGGCCTGCGATCGCAACTTTCACAGGGGCACACTTTAGTAGGAAAAATTAAAAATCATTATTCAAGAGACGTGACGAAGAACATTTTCGGCAAAAAGCGTTAAGGACCAAGTAGGGGGAGCGCAAAACACCATCACCTTTGAACCGGAAGACTCGTTCATAACGCACTTTATAACGTCAAGTTTGGAAGGGGAAATAGACGGGATGTGTGACGGGAAAAGATCGGGGCGCAATGGACCTAGTCGCATAAATCCGATCCTGATGATATGCTTTTATGATGTAAACCAAAACCAAAGTAATCGACCTAGAATTTTAACGAACTATTTGATTAGTTCATTTTGATTGGCGAAATTTTAGAAGAGAACGTAGGAACCCATTCGCATTATAAATTTACAACTGGTATTGAAATTCTTGTAATTCGTATGAAAATGAACACATAGAAAACAGAAAATCTAATATTTGTTTACAAAACAAAAATTGTTGTTTCGTAACATTACCTACTGTGTGTATTTATATCAAATAATTTGATTTCTTCACAAATTGGTCAAAAACAATTTATACTCAATGGAAGTATAAAGTTTACCTTTGAGTATGCTGATGGATGAAAATGTGAAACTACGTATCCTCTATTGATTTGACTGCATTAAATAGCTCTCATTGAATTGAATTTTAACTAAGACGTTTAGGCAACTTTGGATAAAACCGAATGGATGGTGATGGGAGAATTGGTGGAATGCGGTAAATGGGAGGAAACGAGAGAAACCTGAGAAAACCCACGCACACGGTTTTTGATCACCGCAAAGCTCACATGGCAATAGACGGGATCGAATCGGGCACACTATGGACCAGAGGTGAGCTCTCCAGCAGTGAACGGCCGCAGCTCCAAAATAGCTCTCACTTTACTGAATACTGTCATGGGGTGTTCCCATATTGATAGTGCAATTTTTAAAGCTGAAAACTAAGTGAAATGAACTAAAATTTATATTAGTTAAACTTAAATTCTAGAATATTTCGTTAGGAAGGTGTAGCATGGAGCAAAGAGCAATTGCGATTATAAAATTTCCAATTAGGAAGAGAGAAAGACACAGACGTTCACCGACACATACGAACGTTAAATATTGTTTCTTTTTCGAACTTAATTACGATGTATGCCCCTCTCAAACCATTCATCGTATATCGACGAAAGTAACGTAGAAGTTTCCTACAGGTTTACTTTCTTTGTAAAATATACCATAAGTAAGTAATGCCATATTATTTTCCTTCCTTTTCAAAATTATTACAAGTTGCCTAGTTTCTAGGCTATCTTTTGCAGGGAACACCACATATTCGTGAATTTTGCTTTAGTTTTGTCTGATTAAGGTATGTGGAAAGGAAAACTAACTTACTAGTTTTATCCGTGCCGCAAGTTATTTAAATCAAATATTTTGATTTAAATAAAAAAAATCAATTTATTTTTCTAAAAAATCCAATTAAATTTTAAAACATCAACAAAGATGATTTTTAAAAAAAATCCTGATTTTTTTCAAACCTGGATAAAAGTCAGCAGAAAAATGCATTTCAGCAACATTTTTATGTAATTCGAAAACTGTTGAGTAGGAATGACCAGATTCGGATCCAAATGGATCCGGATAACCGGTCCGACGGATTAGTCCGATCTCATTGGCAGATTCAAAGACCAAGAATTCGGATTTCGTTATTATGATGCATCTGAAAATGTGATGCTGGAAAGTTAAGTTATGAAAGGACCTGGCCTATACGTACTCCATCCTCTGCCTATCTTATCCCGGCATGAGCCAAAGGCAGAAATAAAGAAAGAAAGAGGGGAAAGAAAATTTAAATTTTGGATTATATTTATGGTCTTTAGGCATTTAAAGCTCAGACCGGGATAGGGGAGGGAAAACGATTCGGGCAGGTTTCCGCCAGGGCCTATACTGAAGGTGCCACCCCGCCATTAGCTGGTGTGACTGAGAAAAAAAGCCTGGAAAAAAATAATGATGGTCGACCGATAGGATTGAACCCACGACCTCCCGAATTTACGCCAACGCTCTACTACTGAGCTAGGACTGCTCGGTGATAGAAAGAGAGAGAGAGAGCTCTTTGTCTCTCTCTTTTCCTTTCCTTCTTCTTCCTTCTCTTCCGGAGAGAGAGGGGGAGAGACGGAAAGAGAGGGGGGTAGACAGAGCATGGGGAAAGTATTTCCCAGGGCCTTTCATAATTTACATAAATAAAGCCAATATAAATCATTGCATCTGAAACTCAAAAAATATATTTTATACAGGTAGTTGTGTAGTTGATTGTTATTGTTTTGTCCAAAGTTAGTTGATAAGAAGAGTTTTTAACGCCTTTCATTTTCTCTAAAGTACATGCTTTATTTCTGAAAAGCAAATTACGTACTCTGAAAAGGAATTTCGTACTATTTTTACCTCGCTGCATGCTTAAAAGGAAAGGGAGGAGGACATGTTTTTTGTTCTTTCCTTTTAACAGGACAATATTTATTGCATGAGACTGATAACCACGTCACAAAGCAAAGGGTAGTAACTTTTGGCGATGGAGAAGGGACAGGTTTGAAAAGACAAACATGTGCTGTCGATTATTTGTTTCCTTTTGTCACTCCGATATATATGTGTATATATATATATATATATATATATATATATAGATAGATAGATAGATAGATAGATAGATAGATAGATATTAACAGCTAATTATATGACTGGATTCAATGGTACTCTTGCAATTCATGTATAACTCAGCAATTTCTTCTCTCTTTATATGATTCGGTTTTCTCTCTCACCCCTCACAATACTCCAAAATTAAAAGTAAAAGAAACCAAAATAAGACATCGTTTGGTAGCCGAAAATATGCCCCAAAATAGGTACAAATTAGGATAGACTATGATGATGTGTCCAAGCCCCAGATATACGAATATCCGAAAGTTGGATCCAAACATCCGGATTCGAATATCCAATATATGGACCGTTTGGTCATCCCTACTCTCCAATCAACACTAGAATGATTGTTTTTATAGCACAGTACATCAAGTTGTAAGGCGGGTCTATGCTTGGGACCCGGTCTGACCAGGTGACCCTACTTAAATCTTGTCACTCGGAAGACAAAGTAGAGCATTTGATTATTTCCTTCCGTTTGAGGGGTGACCGAGACCGGAGGTGTTACCGCCAGAGCACGAAAATTACGAAACTGGAGCTCCTTAAATTCTCCGACCGGGTCAAGTTTTAGACCGGATCACGTATGTCCGGGTCAGGTCGGGTCACCAGAACTAACCATGCTACTTCCTCTATATAAGTTATTAGTATTAATTTTTCAGAATTACAGAAAAAATCAGTATTTCAATATTCCAAAATTGTTAGGTATGTTGATACTGTTCGATATTTCGGTATTATCTATACCTCGGTATTATCGGTACTTTCGATATTTCGGTATTTCGATATTTTGGTATGGGTGATACAGAATTTTCGGTATTTCAAAATACCGATACCGATTTCGGTATATCGATAATTTTGAGAGCCCTAATATGAATACCATGCCACAATCTTATTAACAAGCAAAGGTTCATAAATAAATGCTTAACTATCTAATACGAATGTCAGCAATATATTTTCAGATATTTTCTTAGGTTAAAACACCATATCAACGCTCTTAATTCATAGTTTCACTTCGAAAATCGTCATATCTTAAATAACTAACTTTCATTGCATAATATTCATATTCAAAATCCTATATTTCGTATATATTATCATTAATTTGACTTCAATCCAAGGGCTTTATCTAACATCCTTGCTTGAATCTATATTTCAAATCGTAACTACAACAAAATCTTAAATAATTATCAAGAGACTTTATTCATATCAAATGATGTGGCGCAACAATTGCTTACGAATCAATCACGGGAATTTATTTCAACTGACTACAATATATATAATATTAAACAATATTGTGCAACTTGTTGGACTTAGAATGTGCACCCACCGAACATTTTCTATGGATCTGAGTGTACAGTTAACGATTTATAATTTCACGTAACCTGTTTTTATAATATCTTTTCTACTTTCCTAACAATATAAAGTAAGTTTCTCTTTTGCGTTTGTTCATAAATATGTTACAGTACGATTGAAATGGAATTTACAATATATA
>JAGDQP010031166.1:0-22105 GCA_022664845.1 Lepisma saccharinum | reverse complement strand
TTTTTTTTTTTTTTTTTTTTTCCTGTACCGTTAAAGAGTGTCTAACTAGACTTTCTCATAACTTTTATGCTTTTGTGTATTGTATGTACAGTATCCGTGTTAGTATATGTATGCATGCTTATATGTTTTTCACTTTGTTGTTTTCCAACAGATTCCATTACTGTAAATTTACATATGTTCGCCTTTTTTCTTTTTTTTTTTTACCTTTTATACTCAATTGACTTTGTAACCTTTTTTTTATTTTTGTCTATATATATATATATATATATATATATATATTCTCTCAATGTATTCTTTGGACAAGGGTTAGGTGGCAGAACAGCCATAGGCTGAACCTCGCCCGCTTAAATAAAGAATTTTTCAATTCAGTTCAAATCAATACGGCGCCTCCTCAATTATAGTAAGATTTATTTCTATAATCTAAGCAGATGGGTCTATCACATTCACACAATATACACGCGTATATTTATAAGCATAGGCATGTTAATGTTTGCAGTTCATACAGGGTGTCAAAAACGGGCAAGCTCGAAGATGGGGTTCAGACACCTTGATTTATGGGGCCATTGTTAACCTTGTGAGGCGACAATCTTCCTTTATGGTATTTTTGCACTATTTACACTCAGAATTTTACACACACTATCACCTTGAAGAAGACAGATACAGAGAAACTGACTTCAGATTTGAGTTTAGATATCTTGATTTATGAGGCCGTTTTTAGTCTGGTATGGGTATAAACCTCCTCTTAAAATATTCACTCATACTAAAACAAAAGTAGATGCAGAGAAATTGACTTCAGTTTTGCAATAGGATACCTTGATTTGCTTTACCTGTTCAATTTGGTGTCACACAATCTTCCCATGTTGTCTATATCTGTCAGGTTCTCATCATCTGGTTTTGTTTTGGCGCTAGCGTGCCATACGAAATTTGTGCAGATAATGCATAAATACAGTGTAGGTTGTAGCCATGTAACATTAAGAACATTCATTTAACTGAAGATCTCTGAACCCAAATCTGAAGTGCTTTTCTTCGAGCACCCCATATTTCAATATTTACGTATCTACTGCCTTCGGTTGAAATACTCCCCTATAGTTGTAACCTGCCCACGTCACTGAGTTTTCTTAGACTACGACAGTGTTTCTTTCAGGAATATGCCCTTGTTTTTTTTTATTTTTTTTTATTTTTAGAGGGGATGAAAAAGGAGAGATGGCTTATCCCTCTGGTGGGAGCTACACTTCACGGTGGGTACCAAGGCCTCATAGGCACCTCAGAAAACAAAAGGTAGTGAAAGAGGTAGGACATAGAAAGGAATGGGATATGTATGTGGATTATGTTGACACTAAATTTGTGAAACGTTTCCGTACCGACAAAATATAAAAAATCATGCTTGACTTTCCACATTCATGCAACCACCACATCCATTCATTTATTTACCCTAAACTAAAATCTCGTGTATTCGGACTTGATGGAACCAGACACGTGCCGCATAAACGAAATTCCGGGTAAAGGAGATTTCCGATTTTTTCTTGCTATAAGCGCCTGCAAATATAGAAATACAGTAACAAAATGGTTTATTTTACGAAAGACAATATTTATTTTAATAAATTGAAAGCTAATATAGTACAGTATTAGGCTTACACATTTAGACTGTGGAGAATTAATTCTACACGCTCACTTGTATTACGATGTACAGGTATTTTGAAACTGACGAAAAAGTACTTTAGTTTATTTTGCAAATCTTTCCGGATAAGCCGGAGTTCCGGGTAAATGAGTTTAGGATAAGCGAGGTTTTAGTCTACTAATATTCTATTTCTCACACACATATATACATACAGAGATACAGCGCATGTTTGTCACGTAAGTCCCGTTTTACAAAGTCCTGCTCTTTCTGAAGAAAACATTACGTCGATTTATTATCCAGCAAATTGAGGCTTTTGTTTTCTGTACAACCACTAACTAGTCAGAAACGAAATCTTGACTAGGTATCACAAGAGAAGTGTTTTGTTACTGTGAGCCACATACGCTAAAATTTTGCAATTATAAATTTCCAAGGTCCCTTGTTCGCTTCGCTACGCAGGTTGTAATTCTAGTAGAACAATGAATGAGCCCTTGTTGTTACAGTATTTGTTGGTTTTATTTGTAGGGGTAATTGACTCAGCTTGTGGGTTATACCCCCCGTCACCCTTATGAAATAAACATTGAACGACAAAACAAGTAAAAGATTAGGCGAGAATGGCGATTGAGCTCGAATGATCTTGGTAACGGCTTTGATTTGCGCAATTTCCAGGGAGAGGAAGAACTGACAGTAAAATATAGTAATTCACGCCCTTTCACCCAGACTGGGAGGATATTTCGGTAAACTGAACCAGGCTAGATTGTTGCAGATAGAGGAAAATCCCACTTACCCCGCTTCGAAGAATTTGAACACTGTAGTGTGAAATAATATCTGATATATTCCTGGAGAAAGCTAGGGAATTTAGCTGCCTGGAAATTTCCTGCAATTTTCTAGACTGTTAAAAAATCAGACACCTTACAAGTTTCAGGAAAAGAAAATAATCAGATGCCTCTAGCATGATTTGAACACGGGTTCTTTAATTAGAAAAGTCCAGCGTCTTTGTGGCTGGACTAAATCGCCACTGAAGAACTCACGTCAGTGCATCAAAGCAGTATGGAAGGTTAGAAATACGTTGCGCGAATCCAGAAAACATAAACAATATTACTTCCACGGCTTACGCCATGTTCTAATAAATTTTTGCATTTGTCAAGTAGGAATCGAAATCCCTATCCACTGAGCGTATTCTGTAAAATTCTTCCCATTTCTTTAAAATACGTGATTGAACCAGGGGGCAGCAAACACTTGATCATAATTGCATATTCGATTACGATAAGAAACCGTTTTCTTTTCCTGCGCATGTGTGAAATTACGCTGGAAGTGGGAAATGAGAATCTTCAATCATGCAAAATAAATCTCTCGGAGATTTTGACCGACACCTTTCAGACACATCAGGACATTGCAAAATATTTACTTATATCTGAAACTTGACTAGATTTATCAAACTATGTTTCCAACATTTTTTTTGGTCTACAGCGTGGCTTTAACCAACTTTTCTACAGAAGAACGCAGCAAATTCGTCACTTCTCCCGGTATATGTTGAACAAGTTCGGTAGGGAAATTAGGAAATTGAAGTTTATCCGGACTTCTCAGAACAGAATAAGTAGAGAAAGTGTTTATAAATCCATCACTTTCAAGTTAGCGATCAAGAACTCTTCAAAATATGCCTTCAGATAAACATAATCAACTTATCATATATGCTTCTTTCTTTCTTTCTTTTTTCTTTATTTAGAAGCAACAACACAATAGGCTTAGCGTCCGGTTACAGTATCGCATTTGCCGTACATAGAAGTTGATCGATGTACGTAACGTCACAAGTAAGCTCACTTGCAGCATAAAATTTGAATCTGGCCGGCGACCAACAAAAGTAATTTTCTTGTTTCGTTTACTTTGTATTAAAACATTATTATTTAGGACAGGAATGGATGCGTGCCTCTTGACGTAGACCTGCGTCTTTCTCCGCATGAAGTATGATAGTGGGTAACTTGGGAATTCGCTGTTATGTAAAAGTGCAACTGTCTCTCTCTACCCCCGTGCAATCCGCGACTCCCACGTTGAGAAATCAAGCTCTGTAATGTATGGAAGTTAAAATTGGAGACAAAATTCGTTTTAAGATAACTATTTAGGATGGAAACCAGGTTTCCTGTACGTATAAAACATTTTCAGAAATTTACAATGTGTGTTTGTTGGTAGTTGAAAATATTTCGAGACTTTTAAAGTCCAGAAAACATAAGAATGTTCTAATTTCGACTGCGCTTGTGGGTAGTAAAGTTTTTAGAACCTCTAATGCATTGCGAAAAGCAGGTGCATGAAGTCAATTTTCTGAAATGATTATTCACTATTAATAAAATCAATGCCGTAGGTGAAGGTTAAATTGGGATCTTAAACACGAGAAACTTCAGAAAAGATATGTACACAATAGTACGAAATAACTTTATTGTTTTTTTTCAGTGTACGCATTAAATCAAGAATATTAAAGCGAATTAGAAACCATTACTGCGTTAACACCACGTAGGTATATATTTTACGATTCCTCATACTTAATATGCCATTACCGATAATATCTGTAGTTATTAATTTTATCTAGACAACAACTCAAACTGTTTACTTGGGTAATTATTACGGAAGACTTTGCAACGTTTCTGATAACTAAATAATGTCTGTGCACAATCTTCTAGATATATTCAGTAAATTGTAACGAAATTCACACGGTTAAAAAACAATACAGTTACTTTACACTTCTTCCATGTATCTTTTCTAAAATGTCTGTCAAGTCCAGGACTTTTAGTATATTTTTTTAGTAGTAACTTCATTATTGTGCCCAAACATTTTTTTGTGACTTGAAAGTTTAGAAAGTGGCTGAATTCAATCCTAAAGTTGGTCTTTCAGTCATAGACGGTAATCAAACCCGGAACACCTTGATTACAAGGCAGCGAACTAAACGATTCATTCATGGGGAATTTATAGGGGAAGGGAGGGGGGCCTTTGCTCCCCAGTCGTTTCAGAATGACACTTTAAATTTCTCATTCTAAACGACAGCTTCTAAAGTGATTGCCCCTCCCCCAGGGTTTCTCTCCTAAATCCGCCCATGGATTCATTGACCGGAAACAGTACAGAGCACATGGAGTGATTATATATATATATTTGTCCTCGGTGGCTTTTAGTTCCCGGGCTCTAAACGCGATGGAGGACAGGTGGTTCGCAGCCCACATTATACTTTAGATCCCGTTTTTAGGCTGCCATCTTCATCCGATGGAAGGTAATGCCAATCCACTATCGGTCCACCTTGCTCAGGACAAAGACCTGTCTGAGATCAGAAACGTTTCATCATTGTCATCGTTGGTTACTATTGCACTCGTGAAGGAGTCATTGTATTGGATAAAACTATCTGCGAATCTCGTCAGATGGCTGTGTACAAATGATTTGCTTTCCCATCGACAGATGGCAGACAACTTCTTATCATTCAAATAGGGGATTTTCCTAGTGGTATGGAGCTTCCGAAATTGGAACTCTTCACGTGTTAAATTTAACTATTATTTTGCTTTTTGTATTGTGTGTGTTGAAATCGGATGCACGTGTAGCATTGACAGCAATTTCGTCTTTTCTTTAAAGGTCATCTTCGTGTTATTTCCTCTGCCTTTCCTCAGGGTTTTCATTAGTTGGGTAACAATAGCTATACTGTGTCTAATTAATCATTATGCAGAATAAATATTGAATTAATATTTCCCATGTATTTGAATCAGGCAACATGAATTTGTTAGTGCTCACACTGTCATTATTTCATTCTCTAATTTTCTAGACACATGTTTTCCCGTCGTACAGCCAGTTCACAATCCAAAAGATTCCTTCTTACACCCATTTTTTTAATGTAGAATTTTCTGTTCATCTATCTATATATAGGCTTATGTAAAACTGAAAATCTGTTTCTTTGAATGCTATACAATTTCACACCTCTTGACAGGTTGGAGCGAAATTTGGCACACACATTCTTTAGGACCTAGAAGGATTGAAAGGTTTGTCCCCCTCCCCAAAGCGGGTGAAACGAGACAGGGTGGGAGTGTCTTGATACGTGGCATGAAAATTCTTCGTTTCAATTAATTGACAACAGCTATCGTTAGCTTTTCTATTCGACATCCCCCCTCCGCCGGGGAGAAGGGGGAAGGTTGAGGGGACGTAAACCTCTGAAGTATTGGAATCTAAGAACTCGAAAACTTAAGACCTCGAAGTGGCCGAGAGGTTAGAGTGCTCGCTTTCTTTGCGCATGGTCACGGGTTCAAATTCTGCCAGGGTCAATTGAACGGAGTGGTTCGGAGCCCACTTTAGCAAAAACTTAGGAGCTCACCACCTCTTTTAGGACGTTAATAACAATTCATTCACTCGAAAACTTAAATTTAGAAACTTGAAATTTAGCATGTGTGTTCCATAAAACAAATAACAATTTATGACAGTAGTAGCAGTAGTAGTAGAAGGAGGAGGAGGAGGAGTACAACAGCAACTGTTGCCAACATATTTTATTCACGCGGCACCAGCGGGTGGGCAAATCACCTGGTAAAATGTAGTTGTTGTTTTTTTAAATGACGACTCCTGTCAGACTGTAGTTTCGAATCCAAGTGCCATGACCATTGTTTCCATGCATTGGTACGCATCTAATTAATGTGGAGAGATGAGGGTGCAATAATAATAATATAGTAGAGTATATGTGTGTGGATATTTATCTAAAATTTTCGTGACGTCACTTCGCTGATGGAAAAAAGAGATCTTCTCATTGAGCACCTAGCCTTGAAGTTCGGCAACACACATTACAATGCGTTAAGTTGGGTTGTCAACGTTACAGGGGTGTATTGCTCTTCACAACGTACGAGTATCGTCAGTATTAGCAGTTCTGGTTGCAGTTTCTTGTGTATCGCCCAACGGTAGATAGGGAGAAGCTAACTGCGTGGGAGTGGATATATTTAGAGTATCATAGGAGATTTCGAAATAATACTTTTTAGTGTCCCTTTTCTGAAATCATTATCCAATTTCATCACAGACAGTAATTATTTCAAACTATGGTCATAATTGCGAATTTTCGAAATTCAACGTTTTTTATATTTCAAGAAATACGTTTCTTCAGAAGTAATGTCTGTGTCCATCAAATTATAGATGCATCGCAGATTCAAGTCCCGTTCACATTGCGCTTTGTGCCTAGAATTATGGCCCTGGAATTACATCCGTTTCCTCAGAAGATTCACCGGCCCAGCGCAGAATCAAAGTTAAATGAGTCAATACACACCAAACAATCACAATTTGAAAAGTAAAATACCTTATCTACTTTCAATAAGATCACCCGTTTTTTCAGTTCGAGATGCGATTTTCGTCTCAATCGTGCACTTAACTTTCAAAACCGTACCTACTAGTAGCGTGGACTCTGTAGTGTGTACCACGCTCGGGGTTTATTTCGAAGTAGAACGTGGATCTGAAGGCGAACATCCAATGGCACTCGGGTTCTCAACAACTCTATCTTGCGTCTACGGTAGCTAGATTACAGGACTTCACCGCATGTCCCGGCCATTTTCTTCAGTTTCGTCGATCAGATTAGGGAAAGCTTCCTGGCAAGGCAAGGGACCATAGCGAATTTATTTTCATCGTAAGGTTAAATTTATTTAAGGGTCGTAACAAACGACGTAATACCTTAATAAATAATGAGATAAACCGTGTCGGCGTAGCAGATGACAATCGAAAAATTTATGCTGGAAATGCATTTAGCATGGTGATAAGGAGTGCAGTTGTTAGGAGATTAATTTGCTTGGCTGCCGCTTATCGTCAGTGCATCACAATGAAATGCTTTAGTGAGGAATCACTTCTAAATTGTTCTCCTGAATTGTAATCTTTGCTCAAATACAACCTATGAGTACAACTTATATAATTTGTTAATCTGGCGTCTTTATTTGTCGAGATATCACGTTCTTTGTGACAATGCCTCGAGAACTTTGGGCTAGTTATGTCGAGCGGTGAGTCTAATGCTCCAGTCGAATCTCTGCTCGAACTCGACGCACAATATTCAAGTTCCAGAGTAAGTTTCTCTGAACAGCGACTCGGCTTGACTCCAGCACGTTCCAAGCGATTCAACCAGGTACTGTGCAGCGACTCAACTCGAGAGGTATTGTGTAAAGACTACTCGAGCAGGTACTGAGCACCGACTCGACTTCCTTTGAACAATGACTCGACTCGATTCGAGCAGATAGTGAACACCGACTCGACTCAAGCAGATAAGGAAGAGAACCGACTCGACTCAGTTCGAGCAGTTGCCGAGACCGACTCGACTCCAGTTCCTTTGAGCAGCGACTCAACTCTAGTCTCTTGGAGCAGCAATTCGATTTGACTCGAGTCTGACCGATTAGCGACTCTATAGTTAAGATACGAATGAAATGCTAGATGAATGATTAATATTATATTCGTTAAAAGTATTTATTTAATATTTCTTTGTGTGATAAAAAGAGCTTCAAAGAATACGATTCGAAGTTTTACGGGTTGCAGACCAATTAGGTGTATTGCAAATGTTTCAAGCGGTGCTCGGTAGATGGCAGGACAACGAAAGTGATAGTTTGGTAGTTAAAATATAGTTTTCATTATATCAAACGATAAGTTTCTATTTGTATTATCGGCATAAGAGTGTAATCAGTTAATTTAATAATTGTTATAATGTTGAGTAAAAGATTTTGTATGTTATGACAATGAAATAAAATTTAGTCGCTTTTGTTTAGTGAACCCAGGTATGTAAAAAGCTAGGTTGGGCTCAGATAAGACTAGACGTATATTTTGTTGTATTTTAACCCTCTGAATAAATACATATATTTTGATATTATCGTGTTCTCTTTAATTCGTTTGGGAGATTTCGATTATATTGTTACCTAGGGCCCTGAAAAGCACCGCAGTAGTGTTAATAATCGTCGGCTCTACGATTACATATTTTGGTGTTTGTAGCCCACACTGCGGGGATCAGATTGGGACACATTTTTATTATTAGTGTGTCGAATTCACGTCGAGCTTCGTCAAGAATCTATAGCGCCCGGAGGTGTTACAAACTTAATAACAATCTGCAATCGGACCACGCAGCGGTAACATTGAACTTTAATTATTCTTGATAAAAAAAAAACTTTATTTTTATATGGGCCAGTTTAGTAACTTTGGACTTCGGCCCGTCACGATTTGCCCTTAGCTGTTAAGTGTTAAAATCCACACCCATGCCCCATGCCGGGACTCAAACCCGGGACCGTTGAGTCGATAGCCTACCGCCGCAGACCGCTCGACCACCCGGCCGGCAATTATTCTTGATACTAATAATAGAAATAGAAGAAAGGAGGTCCCATTACAAGTTGAGCGAATCGCAAACAGTCCGTTTGGGCGTCTCAAGCTCCGAAATTACGAGAGTTTTTATACATAGATGGGTAATTCATCTTTGTACTATAAGGAATTAATTTCTGAAATATTACCTTGCATTCTTGAGATACTATGTATCTATGTGCCACTGCCTATTTTTATACTATTCTCTTTTCTATTGAGAATCTCGTGACTGATGAATTCTCTCATTATTGGCTTCTTGTGCCACGTAGATGATCAAATGTCTTCCTTGCCCTTGTGCATAACAAGCACTCTTGTATTTGTGTATTTGTTGTGTTAAGAAGATGAACGAACTCTGAAGTGTTAGCTAAGCGCCTCTTCCAAGTTGACTAATATACTTCACGCCTACGACATTTAAAGAGAAGGTCGAAAATTGAGAAGGGGGTTATAGTACTTTTTTTAGGTGCGTGTAACGTAAGTAACCACAACAAAGATACCGAAACTAGTAGTAAGTAGTATATGCAAGTCTATAATAATAATTTTCTGGAATGTAGATGTAGAAAAAAATATGTATATACGCGCTGAAAAAATATTTAAAAAAAAACTAATTAATTTTCAATAAATTTCACTTGTTTTGACTGCAATTGTACTGCATAATTTGTACGAAATTATAAACCTTTTTGTGCTTTCTGTGTTACTTTCTAAATTATGGTTGCAGGTTAACAAATTATCGTTCACAACATACCTACTTCACACAGCACAGCACATTTCAGAACTATTCCATTTTAACTCCTAACACCTCAGAAAAACTCCTGGAACATTATAAATTAGCCATGAATATTCCCCACGATTATTATTATTATTATTTCAGATAGGGCCAACATAAAGCCAGTAACAGTAGTGAAGAAAAATAGGATTAAATGTTATTTATACCAATTGTGAAACATTTTTGGAACTGGTAATTTTTCAACTGTTCTGTATTAGTGACGTTTATATCAGTTCCTTCTACAATACTATAAATTTCCAGAGATATTCTATCGGATTCAAATCTGGACTCTGCGCAGGCCAGTCCATTAGTGGGACGTTGTTCTCATCACAACCACTTCCCCGCAATCCCTGCACTCTGCAGTATGAACGGGGGCTCGGTCGTATTGAAATACACAATGGTTATTCCAGAACTAATCTTCGATGGTAGGCATAAGAAAAGTGCTTTGAATGTCAACGTAAACTTGTGCCGTGACATTCCCACGTAAAGGAACAAGTGGACCCAGCCTCTTCCAGGAGAAACTTGACCACACTGTAACCATACCACCACACCAGATTTCAAAGTCGACAATTATACAGGCTGGTAAATGTCGTTCATCACGCGAGGCGGCGTTTGGTGTTTGCCTGTGTGATGCGTGGCTTATGGGCACCTGCTCGGCATGGAAACCAATTTTCTGCACCTCGCTACGAATAGTCTTAGAGTATGTGTCCTGGTGCTGTTTAGAATTCCTGTGTAATTATGACGATGGATGATTGACGATTACGCTGTACGACCCTCTTTAACACTCGACGGTCTCTGAAGGCCAACATGAGAGGTCGGCCTGCACGCTGTTTAATTGTACATGCATTGTCATGTTTCCACTTCGCTATAACATCGGAAACAGTAGACCTAGGAATGTTCAGGAGAGTGAAAATCTCGCGCACAGACTTCGTACATAGATAGCACTCAATTACTTTGGAAGTCCGTGAGTTCCTCAGACCGTCCCATTCTGCTGTTTGGCGCTGTTTGCTAACTACTGAGATGGCTGATCATGTGTTCCATGGGGTGGATGGCGATAAACACATGCTTCGCGGGGTGTCCTGATACTTTTGATCACGTAGTGTATATTGATTTGTAGGCATTTTTTTTTTCCGATACACAGTATTGAGGCTAGTCCCAAATCGCTCCTGGATGATTTGACTTTATTTTAAAATGTATTTATTTTAACTAGCAATAAAATAATATTTAAATGTAGTTGAAATTTATATTTACATGACTACATGCATGTAGTTTATTGATGTGGAAACCAGGATATTTTAAAGGCGACGTGCCGCCCTAGTCTTTCTGGTTACAAGTGTCCTAACTGCTTTAAAGATCTTGAATGAATCACTGAATAATGTCTTATTGTTGACATTGCATACTGTACAAAAAAAAAAAAAAATCGTTTACGTTTTAAAATCTACTTTCGACTATTTTTGTTATCTCTTCCTTTCTCTATTCGAAAAGCTTTGTACACTTTTTCACACACACTTTAGTGTTTCTGTTTGATGCGTGACCTTTCTAATAAACTCTGTTTTAAACGAATATGGATGGATTTATCAAACATTTTTATACTCATTCATCGTATTTTATAGAGTATACAAATCTCGTGAATTCAGTTGATTCACTATAAGCAGGCTGGGATAGAGTAGGGGAAAGAAAGCGAGAAGGAGACGGCTATGGACTGAGTTAAAGGGAACAATCCAGTATGTGTCTGGTATAGTCTGGATGGTTGCCTGGTCGGCCGCAGGGGGTGAATCCAAAACCTCCAGCATTCGAAGCCAACGCTCTCCCAGCTGTTAGGCGGCACTTTTTTTAAAAGAAAAAAAGCTATTATAATTGGCGGATTATGAAGGAAAACGTAGAATTTTCCTGACGGTCACGGTTTCCATGCAGCCCTTATTATTTTTCGTAGTGAATAATGGCTCGCTTGAAAGCTAAATAGACCACAGATTGAATGCGCATAAAATAAATGTTCATCTCTTTCTGCGCATGTGCACAAATCACACTGGAACTGAAAAGTGAGAATTTCCAATAACACATATGAGTTTTCTCGGTTCTCTTTCCAAATTATTGCTGATATAAACAAACAATCTGTTAAACATTACAGGTTAAGTTTTTTTTTTAACAGTGTCGAAGAAACGGAGAGAGAGAGAGAGAAAAGCTATCAGTTTGGCCAGTTTTGAAATCAAGTTATCACTCCTAAAACTATTGTTAACTCTTCTTGTCAATTATCAGAGATTTTGATATTCAAATAACGAAAATTAAAAAAAAAAAAAAAAGTTTGAACACAGTTTGTTCTTTGGAGAATGTGACTTCTAACTTGTTAATTTGATACAGTTTTTTCTTTGTATTAGCAATGATTAAACATTCCATTGTAATCGTTTTATGTAATGAACACAGCTGTTTCTAAGTTGCCAAAAGTTTTTTCTTTTCTTTCTGTGCTGTTTTTTTTTTCTTCCTTTCCGGCTTGATAGCTGTCAAGTCGTTTGTTTTACGTGTTGACGTCTTCCGCATGTCACAAGAGCTGTGAAAAGTAACACTGCGTATAAAAGGAATTCTTATTGTCGTTGTGAGAAAGGTTAAAATGAAGTTTTGGGTGGAGAAGAATATCGGTCCATGTTGGGTGTAGTGGAAAACTGTGTAGGCTCAAGGTCCGTCCGGTAGAAGGCGACCGTCTGCATCTGCAACCAGGAAAGTTGAAACAGCACAGAAATAAATCCTGAGGGTCAGTTGGAAAATGAACATATTTAAATTGAATTGAACATCCAGAAGACTTCTTCGTTCAATGAGGAACGTAGACATTTTATTCATAACTTTACCACAATTAATCATTGCCAAAGAGGAATGTTTTGTTGTGAATCCCTGTGAAAGAACATCATGCTAAATGACAAATGGTAGTCAATCTTTTACTGCGAAAGCTGTTGTCCATTTTTAGCGATGATGCAGCTTGTATTGTGCGGAATTGTACACAACAGAATGGAGAGAAGGAGGGAGTAAGAAAGAGAGAGGGGGAGAGAGAGAAGGATGCGAGGTCTGTTACAAAAGAGAAAGGGATAATATTACCAACGAGTATTTCAGCGTGCCATTGTGAAGAATGACGTCACTAAAGTGAAGTGCAAGTTCGCAGATTCCGGAGATACATAAGAAAGGTACAACGAAATAATAATAATAATAATAATAATAATAATAATAATAAACCAAGTTTACTTTTCCGTCATTTAATTTGATCATTGAACAGTATCTTACTTGTCAGATAAAATTATCAACATTCTTTACTTTCTTAAAAAAAGTTAATCTTCCTTATAGAACATTTGTTTGTTGTTTATATTGGTATAAGAAGTTTCTTGCTGATAAAAGCCATCCTCATCACTAGTTATTATTGTATGGTAATTTTTATAAATGGCATCCTATCGTTTGTAGAATGATATGGATTCGCTCGTGGTAAATGTGTTGCTGACAACTGTTCAATTTAATACCGTGTTAGATTAGCTTCAGTTAGTAAGAGTGTAGCAAACCATTTAGTTCTAAACGTTTACTAAATAGAGCATATTTGTATTATTATTATTATTATTATTATGTAAAAGACCATTCCATGATACAAAGATCGTTCATTTCTGATTGGAAATACATATTGTAACTAAACTTCATATGCGTATGACATAACATTATCTCGTAACATAGTCTCTATTACTTCGATTTTTCCGATGTGCATTTAATTAGCAATGTTTTTACAATGATTAAATCCAAGTACGTAATTAAGTAATAGCAAATTTAAACAGTATTCTATATTATCCAACGAGAATTACAACCAAATCCATAACAAAGTATGAACCTCAGAGTATAAATGTACCAAGGTACGACGTCCCAGTCATGCAGATCTCTTTTATTTAGTGTTGCCACGAGACGAGATGAGACAGAGCTCTCGTGATGCAAAGTAGAGACATCTTTTCGAGACGAGACACTCTATGGACAAGATATTTTCGGGACGAGACAGGCTAAATCTCGTCTCGTCGGCAATACTACTCCTATTCCCTAGAGTATGAAGCATGATAGATGTCGATTCTCCTATTAGGCCTAAAACTTCCATAATGGTATCAGTACGTTTAATTTTAATGTGATGGTAATTGAAATATTTATAGTAATATGGAATAAGTGCGGCGTGACAAGTTTATCATCAGGAAGTTGTTAATAATGTAGTAGGTTATGTGCTCAGAAGTGACATTTTGATTATCATCAACATGTGAGCACATCAGATATATATACTGGAAGAAAAGTGAAAGGTAACGCCAGAGAAGAGTAGATGCAGATTGAATGTACTATGTAATAGTGTCATAGAAGTCTGGGTTCGTATATATTTTTTTTTTAACTCAGTCAAACTATTTCACTTACAGTATGGGGTCAATACGTCCAACATTCTTTCTAATGTATAAATTATAAGACATGCTCCAGTCAGCAAGCTAACTGTGAAAAGTATCTTGAGATCGAAGCAAAAAAAAAGTGCATAAGAAATATACTTTTTCGCACTTCTGTGTTGCATTTTGTTTATCATCCTGGCGCTGTTTTTAAATAACGTATTTTGCCGTGTAAAGAAGTGTGCACATTTTTGCCCAGATTTTTTAGGGAGGCATGTATACTCATTATACATGGGTAGTACTAATTCTGTACTACATATAGAAATATTATCATTCTTTAATCCCATAAGTTACATACAATTTATTGTGCCATATTAAAAAAAAAAGTTTATAATACCAAATAACAAGTAATTAAAACAACTGAAAACCACAGGAAAAGAACGTGCTTTGTTCATTTTGGCGAAATTGATATGAGAGTGCCATAAGTTAGCTGTTTAACAAGCTATGTTGCATGAAGATAGGATGCGTAGTCCGTCTGCTACAAACACTTCTTTATTTGATGTTCAGGTATACACAGTGCTAATTCTGACCTGAAACATTTTTACTTCTTAGATTACATACATCTAGTTTACTTCAATCTCTAATCTACTTCACTTGGATGCAGTTCAAATCAGGCCTTTGCGTGTATATCACACAGCTTTCGTTCACTTGGCCGTTGTGTGATCAGCAATTCACTTTTGGCTTTCAGTAAAAAGTAACTCCACAGTTACCCTCACGATGCTTGACCGAAAATCCATAACACCCCATCGTACCGGAAATCGAATCGGGTGTACTCGTACCGATAGGGAAAGCTTTTGACATTTCGGCGAAGCTGCCAACCTCGCGTTACTATTTCCAGATACATCCTTGTTTCCTCATGAATTTATGTAGCTCTAAGAGAATCGTTTGCTGGAGTTTTATGTCCCTTGTGTGTTTGTACTTTTATTGAGTAGAGCACACTTCAGTGTCTCGTTAATCCTTTATGTCAACTACATTCTCACAGTTTTACTACAGTAGCGCTTAAAGAATATGCGAACTAGCTGGTTATCACTGGTACAATGTGGATTTAAGTGAAGAAATAAACTTTTATATATTTTTCTTCACTGTGCAGAGATTTTTATCAGTATGGCTCAACAACTATCCATCCATGTTTCAAACTATTTCTTTGTGACTACAATTGAAGACAATTTGCTATACGGTACTCGTTAAAAATAATTTAACTAACCACTGTAAGTTCTAAGACACAGACACGTTCTTATTTTATAGTGTCTTCTGTGCTTCTGGCTTATGTTGTTACTTTACTTCTTTATTCTTATGTACACTCAGATTCATTGAAACTGGCAGATCGAGAATTTTCTGAGCTTGAGATATTTCTAGGTAATATTTTGATCATTGTTACTGCATTCTACATCGGTCATTTTCTATGACTCAGAATGTACTTTAATTTTATAGTCGTACACTTAAAATAGGTATATATACAGGGTGGTTACGTAATGCACCGACAAAGTTCAAGGCATGATACCTGTAGTACATTAAAAAAGGAACGAAGCCTTAATTAGTCACCGGGGTGGAAATTTTGTCACGTTACCGAGCTACGGACTACCGAAAGCTTATGCAAACGAACTTCAGAATTTAGAATTTCCAATAGCATTAACAGTAGAACTGATGCGGCATGTTGTCGTCAAAAAATTTCCAAAAAGGCATATTCCTAAATTGTGCAGTAGGTGCGGAACTGCTCAAGGGATTTTTTGAAAGGAAGTATCATACGTGATACCCAGAAATTCGGTGAAGAAAATGTAATTCGAAATGAGCTTGAATAAAGATGGCATACGTAATCATCGCCGTACAAACGTGCAATGACATTCTTATTCATTACAAACAAACAAAACGTTCCGCAAATCTTAATATATTTATTGTTAATCAACCATTTTTTTTTTTAATCGTTCGGTATATGAAATCTGTTTAAGATATTTACTTGGCTCAAACAAATTATTGTTACCTTTCTGCAAATTCATCCCATTCATGCTCGTTTAGACCCACCTTTACTTCTGAGAATTTCTGGAAATCCTTTGTACATCTATTGAGTTGTGTTGGAATATGCATTTTTTTGTGTGGAAAGAACAGGTTTGAAAGCCTGATGATACTATGCTGCTGTACTGTTAATGGTGTTGGAAATATGAAGATCTAAAATTTATTTTCCCGCGCTTTCGACGACCTGTAGCTCCGAAACGCGGCGGAATTTCGACTCCAGTAATCGCGACTTCTTCCATTATTTATTGATGTACAAATTCCTCGAAGTTTGTTTCTTGCTGCGTTACTGTACCATCCTGTTAAAATATTCCAAGTACAAAATTATAAAATACACTTTGTTTCATACAAAATGGCTGACAGAATTTATTATTGAAGTTCAAAATCTTGCACAATTAAAGCAATATTGCATGAGAAGCAAAAATGGTTTACTTTAAATCAGCTGCCTGCTGGAGTTCTACAATTGCAATGGTCGAGAAACCTGCAATTGCAAATTGTTTCTGAGAGAATATTATGCTTGAAAGGAGTGCAGGTTTACTTTTATGGACGTGAATATTTACCTGCAAGTGCGTGACAGAAGTGCTTTATCTTACTCTTGAAACTGCTGTGAACAATTCTATGATCAGTTCTAATTGCTTAGAAAAAAGAACGTAATCTCTTTGTAGTGCCAACGATGGAGGTTCAAAATAGAGAGAAGGCTGACCAAATATAAAGGACGTACTGCTTTCGGAACCACCATGTCACCCAATTCAAATCTGAAATCATTTTCTCTTTACATGGTTGGTTTGAGGCGCTGGCCTGCGTTACAGACAGACGAGCAGATCGAGCGGACGTAGCTCATCTGATAGACCGTCGCATTCGGAAGGTCCTGTGTTCGATACCAGCGGCCGACCATCCTGACTGAAGTGTTTCCAGTTTTTTTTTCTTCTCTCATTTACTCCAGGCCTATGTTAGGAATGTATTTTCAGCTTAGCCCCGGCTGCCTCCTTCCCGCGTCATTTCCTTTACCCTATCCTGCCCTAAGCCATAGATGCGTAAAGACCATAAATAAATTCAGTTCACAGACGTATAAACGCACTAAATGAAATTAAAAGAAGACAAAACATGGTTGTGGTGGGTCCTCTTAAATAGGTTAAATAAATAAATGGTGGGTCCTTTTCGGTGCCTCAGGCAATTACTTCTTACCTTTTGCTATATCCGTGGAAGAGAGTAAAGGAAAGTACCATCTCGAGATCTGCCACGTTGGATCGAGAAAAATCATGGAAAATATTGCTTTGGGCGACTTGCGTGAGCACGAATCGAACCCGTACCGTAGTAGCCGAAGTCTGTAATATTAATTACTACACCACGGCAGCTGATAGTGTAATTATGTCGATGATAATGTTGAATGTTGTTCCTAGAGACTTGAAGGTTTCTGAGCAATCGAAATTTAATTTGTGAATTCAAACTCGTTTGAGAAAAAGATCAAGATCTATTTAAGGGAATGAAGTAAACAAACTCTGGAGTTTCCTTTTTCTTTCTTCTTCTAAGATCTGTACTTTGGTAATGAGTCTAAACAGGACACTCTAATTCATTGGCTGTTTATCTGTGTTTCGCACCACGACCACCATCTCTCAAACGCAGCATCTCGCCCATCAGTACTGGAGAGAGGAGCTTAAAAGCGTATTCGCGTTAAGCAGCAGGTGCAACAAAGTGACTAATGATAACGCCAATGAAAGCAACAATCAGCTTCTCAAGAGGCAGGTTTGTTCAATGAAAGAGTTCGACAAGAATTTCCGACAATTAAACAAATGGTTGAGAACATTGAGCTGCGAGAGGTGACAAGATAAAAGCCGCTTGGTATGCGCGAGCTGTTAGAAGGTAGCTGGAGTGTCATCTGTTTAACAAGGCATCCAACGCACAGGGCGGTGCCTAACATCAATCAGTGTTCAAGGACTACAATTGCAAGGTACCAAAAGCTATTTAATTAATTTCTAGTTTACCTCACCGTCAATATAACGAGCCTTAATAATAAACTGTGGGAAAGCCCAAGTGTTTCACCAATTTTTATGGCGTTAGTTAAGAAAGAGACTTGTTCTTTTGCTGTTTAAAATTACAAGCTTGGTTAACGATATCTCTTAATCATATTTCCACGTGTGGTATGATGTACGGTAATTTGTATCACGTACCACACTAAGTATGTTCTTACACACACATGGATGCTAGAACCAAATATTGGATAGTATTGTAGCATTCTTTAAATAGAGTAAGAGCTGCAAAAATTAGTCTATTTTATATATTCGAAACATACGCGTTTGTCATATCCAATATGTGCTTTCTGTATGAAGACGAATGGGACAGGTAGAAGTTCTCTTGGTGAGAGGTAATGAATGATAACTGGTCCACCTTAGAAATAGCGTGAAGAAAATTGTGTTTTTCTTGTGTAGAAGGGCACCGATTTAAATAAGAAGCATTTTGTACTTGAACTCAAAGTTCATTTTACTATTTTAAATGTAATTTGATGTATAGGTGGACCAGTTATCTTAATATTTCCCGTTTTCTTTAATGTTTACCACTTTGCTACCCGTTGCCATTTCGTAAAGTCACTGTACCATAATTCATCTGCTGCTTTTAAAAGTGAACAAAATAAGACCTTTAGAATAATCGTGATTTTGAACCCCAGCTTTTAGAAATATAAAGTAACGGTAGTTTATGTAATTACCTAAACATTTAACGAGATTATGATTTTAACTATTTGTTCTTCTCAATGTTGTAAAGACAGTGGTGTAACGAAATAGTGCAAAAATAGTTTTTTAGTTCTTGACTTCTTCGTGTATACAAGTAGAGAAGGAGGTCCAAATACGGGCTACCACTTTTATTATTTTTCGAATATTTCCAAAATGTTCCAAGGGATGCAACTACTGCAAATATGTCTGAGATGTGTTTACTTTATAATGTAGTTTCAAATTTAGATTACAAACCCATGACAATGACATTAAACACATATTTTACAGAGATGCCATAATCTTGACTTTTGAAACACTGGTCTAAATATTGGCTTTTAAAGTTACCTTAAATAATTAAGAAGAAATTGTAACAGTTCAAAATAATGTTAAAGAGTGATATAGTGATGATAAATGTATATTTACAAAAGTCAGAGGTAGTCATTCTTTTCTGCACCAGCGCATTCTTTATGTGCTCACTTCGAACACATGATACACATAACACAAAATTACCTTACGCGAAGAACCACTTGAGGCCTAAATAAGGACTCATAGTGCTGTGTGTTTTATTCATAACGCAAAAGAGCGCAGTTTGTGCCAGACAACAGAGTTTCTTGTTTCAGCAATGTGCTCACAGTAGAATCTTGTTTGGATCGAAGCTTTTTAATTGGAGATTTCTTGTAAGATGGCGCACCCCTACACCACGCTGCAGAGGTGCGAGAATGATTGGATCTCCAATTTACGGGATGTTGGATCAGTCGGCGAGGATCCATCGAGTGGTCCATTCGTTCACTTGACCTCATTCTTTTTTATTTCTATCTCTGGAGCCATCTGAAGAATTTGGTGTAACGTGAAAATCAAGAACCCACACTATCTCCAGCAACGAATCCTGAATGCCTGCGCCGCCGTTGAACCCTTTATGTTACGCAGGTTCTATGGGCACTGGAAAAAGATACTTTCTTTGTGTATTCACTACATTGAACATTTGTTGTAGGACGCCAAATCCTAACTTTCAAGATCGCTTTCTCCTTAACAAATAAATAAGCTGACTAATGACTTCACATTGAATTTCTGGAAACGAGCTAACCTAAAGGAACATACCACATGACTACTTCCCATTTTCAATTCTCGACCTAAATCCAAAGTAGCGACTTTCAAAATGGTCTCCGTGATGCTCTTCCCCACCCACATTACCGATATCTAGCATTTGGTCTCACTCCCCGTAGCCGCGGTTTCGACTTACCAGAGTGTTTTCAGACTTTTGCCTCATCCTGTATTATCTGCGAATCTTCCGAAAATCTCTTTAAAATTGGGCCAGTAAGTACTAAGACCGGAAGCCTTTATTGACACACCTCAAACTCTGAGCGAGCGTAGGCATATTTCGGAGGGAGATCCCCATTATTTGCATCTTCCTTAGGCGTGCTTTTAAATCTTCTCAATTTTTGTATTATTATTTAACCGTTACCCATTTATCTAATATATATTTTAGATTTGCCAAGCTCCACATATTGTTTGTAAGTATGCTACTTATTCAGGAATATTTGGTGACATTTGTGGTTCTGATATAGGCAGAAATAATACCTGTATTCCAGTTTACCACTCTCTAATACCTTAAATTGATGTTTTGTGGATTCACTTTTCCGATTACTGTATTTTACCTGTGTGCGAAAGATTTTTCCTCGAATATCTTGACATACGTTAATAAGACACCTTGTATATTAGTAGACGTTACATATTAAGATAACATATTGAAAGAATAATTCAGTAGCTTTATACCGAACAACATATTATGCGATTATCGCATGTAGATTATAGAGATTTCCTGTATGCTTGTTTCAGGAGATAAGCTTTAATGTACCCAATTGAGCACATTAGTAATTCGATATGCACTGACATCAAATCTGAGGCTTTTCTCCAACCATCCCCAAATTGCGTCATTATGACACCATTTTCTTTTTAGAAAATCTACGTAAGAAAGATAAGGAGTGAACAATTTGAATGCAGGTTCAATAAAACTAGGCCTATGTGCAATTGAACGTCAATTCTGATGTATGACATATCAAATAATAATCAACCTGCTGTAAAGAAATATTGTATATATTACTTATTGATATCATTGTCTATTTTTAAACGTGCTTATCCGATTCTCGTAATCATCCGATTTGGCGAGAAGGTTAGTCGTGCTATACTCGTCCTTAACATTAATTCAAGTCCTGTTTGAGGAGGAAAAAACGTACTGATATCTTTTCTTTTTGTTAATCATTCTTTTGCGAGAATGTGTGCATGATAGAGACGGAAAGTGAAGTTCAATTTCAAAAGGATATGGGCCATTTTTGCCAAAAAGGTACCATTTAATGTAACGGAGTTGTGTCTACAAGTTCTATTCAGTAACGGAGTATACAGTTGTGTCAAAGATTGTATTTTTAATTTTCAGACAGAGGATTCAAAAAATTATATGTTAAGGTACTTTGACATCTCGAATAGCATTTACATTTACTAAGATATCTGCGTACTTTATTTTTATTGATTGATTTTACAAATATCCGATATGATCATCATTCTTTAATAAGTAAAGTTGTCTAGAATTTCATTTTTTTAAATAATTCACATGGAAATCCCCCAAGTAAGCTTTGCTTAGAGTTGCTAAGTAAGGAAGCTCAGATATATTATATTTCTTAAAAGAATGTTAATGAGTATACAAAGAAAATGTTTTTATTTCTAGAAATTGAAAATACACTTGAAACATTTTGATTAACTGTGTAGCTTGTTATATTAACAGAACATCATTTTATATATATATATATATACGAGGGTCATTGCAAAAGTCATGGCAACTAATTTTTTTTTTCGAAAATGGTGACGAATAAAAAAAATCTGAAATATGCAAATGGCAGGTTAGTTCATATGTAAACATTACATGTAGGGAGATAGAGGAACACACACACCACCATAAAGATATAGCACAAGATAAAAGACAAAAAAAATTGTGTCGTTTCAAAGGTGTTTTACCGTCAATTGCAACAGTACACAATAGTACAGGGCAGGAACACGTACCGGTGACATGTTACGAGTCCCTCGAAGTAGTCTCCCAAAGAATCCATCACACACTGCCACTACTGTGGAAGACGCCGCAATTGACAGTAAAACACGTTTGAAACGACAAAAAAAAAATTCGTATTTTTTCTTGTGCTATATCTTTATGGTGGTGTGTGTGTTCCTCCATCTCCCTACATGCAATGTTTACATATAAACTAACCTTCCATTTGCA
>JAGDQP010031165.1:0-22107 GCA_022664845.1 Lepisma saccharinum | reverse complement strand
ATATAAATAAATCACAGCCATATTCAATCCACTAGTGGATGAGGCCTCTCCCCGAAGGGAGGAGTTGGTCTACTGCTCCCACGCTGACCAGACGGGTTGGGAGAGGAGAGCCGAAGCTCTCACTGTGATCGCCACTGTCTTTTATTCACAGCAGCTCCCCAATTGTCCTCACGATGCTGGGTCAACACCGAAATATTTGAGCCCCCATCGGGAATCGAACCCGGGACCGCTCGCACATATATATTTCTATGTACAGGAACTCAACAGACGAATGTCGCAGGTAAATTCCTGACATCAAAACAATTAAAAAAAGTCATGTTCGTCCATTGCTTCATTTTTCTTCTTTTTTTTTTGGGGGGGGGGGTACAGGGTTGGTAACGTATAGCCCAAAATATATTCCTAAAATGGTAAACATAAATTACAATTTTCCCCTCAATAAATAATAAACGAATTAGTAAAGCAAAATTATATTTTTTTTACACATGAATTTTCCTTCAATAGAGTATCGATATTAGAATTTAAAATGTGATGTCATCGATTTGACAATATTGCCATCCTATATGAAGCTTTATTATTTTTCAAACGATATTTATTCTATTTATTGGACATTTTTCATCGGCCTAATGTTGATAAATATCACATATGAAGCAAAGGATCAAGGTTACAAACTATGTTAAAAAAAATGTGTGAGGTTGTGTGTTCGAAATCGTCCTTTAGAAAATTTAACTTAGGATACTATTTAACATTTTAGTGTTTGCCAGAAGTGTTGAAAATTCACGATACACTTCCGTATTTCTTGTGCACATTACTTACATTTTCTGAGCGGAAAACTGAAAAAAAAAAAGAATCATAGCACGTGTTTACTATCTCGCTACTGAGAGCTTTTTATTCATTGGCTTTAGGCTTCTATGACTAAGGCAGGCATAGGGTATGGGGCTGCGAGAAGAAGTCGTCCAGAGCCTAAATTGAAGGTACCATCCCAGCATTTCACGGTGACATCTGGAACACCACAGGGTTCGCTCTTTGACCCTTCCTTTTTGTTCTTACAATTAAATTGAATTTATTTACGGGCTTTGAGCATTCATGGCTCAGGCAGCGATGACGTACGGGAAAGTAGGCGAAAAAGAGTCAACCAGGACCTAAGTTGAAGGCCCCCCTCCTGGCATTTGCATGCTGTGACTAAGAAAAAATCCTGGAAAATCTCAGGATAGTCTGGCGCTGATAAAACCCAGGAGCTCCAGAATGCGAAGCAACACTCTACTAACTGGCCTACGGTTGCTCGGTTTCAGTTTAAGAATTTGTAGTTAAACATGCAGAAAAAAATATTAACGTGCACGTGTCGAACGAATTTGAAGTTTTTACTACCAATGGATCCTTTTTTCTATTTCAAACTTTTATAATTAGAATACAAGAACCAACCGAGATGTAAACTGAAATAAAAGGGGAAGAAATTACTGATTTTGAAATGTACGAGTTGACTGCTATCAAAGACAGAGCAGAGCTTCATTTATTTGATCTCTCTCTCTCTCTCTCTTTTGTAAACATTAAGGTAAGTGTAAAGCAACGATCTATAAAGATAGATGGCAGCACTGTGTATGTCTCTAATGTATTTTTCTTCTTGCACGAAATTTCAATGCTGCTCCTACAAATTCAAGCCTAGAGAGTTCAAACTTTCAGAGAAGAAAATTCATAACCAGTTCAAGAGTTCTATCCGTGCCGATTTTTTTGTTATAGGTTTGGATATTAACAACAACAATCAAGCGATTTCAACAATGAACAAAAAAATAAAATAAAAAGTGGTGCGAATGGCTATGAACTTTCTTCTTTGAAAGTTTGAACTCTCTAGGCTTGAATTTGTAAGAGTAGCATTGAAATTTCGTGCAGCAATAAAAATATATTGGACATATACGAAGATAGTGCTGCCATCTTTTGTTGGAGATCGTTGCTTTAAACTAACCTTAAGCAATATTGTAGCAGGAAAGGCTACATCTGAAAAAAAAAATGGTAAGGTTTCTAACCAATAGAGTAGAAAAAGATAAACGAATTGAAAAGTTAAAAACCGGAAACCAAGTTTTGAATTAAAAATCCTCTTTTATGATGAAAACTTTTTAAGAAAAAAAAAAAAAAAGGAGTTAATTTTCTTGTACAATTCATCTCACTTGATGGCGCTGGAGTCACTCAGAAATGAGGACAGTACTAAACAAAGTTTCTTCTTTTGTTCTGTCTGTTTCGTGTTCAGGGAACATAAATACATGCACACATATGAAGAAGGAACACAAACACTAACACCGATGTATCGCGTAGCGGATATTCTTTTTGGCTGTAACTAAAAGAAGTGACCTTCCCACACTCCGTCCGGGTTTTGCTTGCTTCTTCAGGTAACATGTGTCAACTCACCTGTTGTGCATGTTAATGACATTTTGGTTCCCCCCGACCACCACCACCACCCACTTGAATGTAAATGAGACAGCGAGTGCCTCCACTGAACAGTGATACCATACCGTGTGCTGCTCACACAAATCAAAATCACTTGTTTTTTCTGTATCTTATTTTTTTTAGTATGCCAAAAACAAAGGGTTGCCAACTACAATTATGTATTTATTT
Organism: Lepisma saccharinum; assembly: GCA_022664845.1. Lineage (NCBI taxonomy): Eukaryota > Metazoa > Arthropoda > Insecta > Zygentoma > Lepismatidae > Lepisma > Lepisma saccharinum. The sequence goes on along the minus strand of JAGDQP010031165.1, from coordinate 19,503 downwards.
AAGAAAAAGAACAGTGTGTCCAACTATAATAAAATAACATATTTACATTTATTTTCTTTTAATTCTGTGAATATTGGCAGTTGGGGTTTGGCATTACCTCATTGATAATCCCATTCGCTGATGGTGAGTGCTCACAATGAATCTTTGTGTCATGTTTTTTCTTACAAAACTTACATTCTGCATTCTTCATAATCATTGGTTTACACGTTTTTTAGGACACCGAGCACGATGGTTGCCAGGGCAACAGATAAGATGTTACGTCAGACAGACTGTGCTTTATACGGTAAACTTGTATTCTGAAGTTATACGTGCAATTGATCGAACGTCAATAATAAAAGAAACTAGGCTCATCTTCCCAGATGGGACCTTGTCAGGTTAACTTTGTTCAACAAAGGTAGCACTTTATCGGCACAGGGACTACTTATCGGGTGATTTTCCTGGTTTTCGAGACTGGAGTCCGCTACTTCTTAATTTAATTTGGTATTACGAGGTTTGGTCAAATTGGAAACCCCTTGAGATCGAATTTTGGACCGAGTAGCATCGAAAGTAAAATTGTTTGACTATGCGGGGGCTCGACCAGAAGTCAATAGAACTTATTATTGAATTCGGAGAGAGATTGGGGCTGCGGTGACTCAGTGGTAGAGCGCTTACCTCTAGCGCGTTGCGTCGTCGGTTCGATCCCGGCTTTGTGGTGGACAAACACCGTGTGTGTGGGTTTTCTCTGAGTTTTCCCGCTTCATTGCACTTTCTTCATTTCACCAATTCTCCCATCATCCATTCGGCCTGAGTCAAAGTTGCCTAAAGGCCTTAAATAAAATTGAATTAAAAATTCGGAGTATATTCTGTCTCAAAGTTTTCTTTTGTTTTGCATTCGCCAACTGTGAAATTGCCCCACGGAATAAATGAAATACAAGAATTTGAAAACAAAAATCTCGAATTTAACCGAATTTGGCATATTCAAAATAGGTTTCTTTCTGTTGTTTGAAGCGAAAATATGAATTCCGTTTTACAAGGTTACCAGTTTAATACCAGTTTTAGATCGAAGAAGAATAATTTTCTCACTTTACGCTAAAAGCTTTCCCTGACATGTTGATAACACTGAACTAGAGGGCGTGTTCTGTTTTAAAAATTTGCACAGGAGTTGACTGGAAACCAGGGTCAAAGGTTAAGAGAAACGGCGGTTCATCATATCGTCTCGCCCCTCTCTCTCTCTCTCTCTCTTGCTCTCCTCATTTCTTCTTTGCTTCGTATTCTCGTATCTGTGTTGTCCTTGGGAAGAACGTGCAGAGGTCGCTTCATGTCTGCAGTAGGCCCTCACACATACTGAGGAGTTGGTTATCCATGCATAATTATCTCCATTCCAGTAGAATTTTAATTGGATACTCTAATCTGAATCTGAAGATATGCGCATTTATATACAGGGTGTTTTCAAATCCCTGCCACAAGGTGAAATGGATCAACAGCTAGAAGTTGATTTAAAAAATCTTAATAAATATGATTCGAAAAAAAAAAAAAAATACTAACAAGAGAGTCGACCAATCAAGCTGAACTACAATCGAATTGGTAATCATCAATATTAAGTAAACTTTAACTCCTAGCATGTTTTAACATTATCATTTGCTGAACTTCTGTCGTATTGCGTAGTTAATGAAGAAACTATTCATGAAGAAACTATGGCCGCCCAAAGTCTTTTACCAAACAGCTCGTGCTGCAAAACCGAGAATAGATATAAAGGTATAAATGTTTTCACAACCAGCTAGTGATAATGCACCTTTATACCAAATCTCGGTTTTGCAGCACAAGCTGTTTGGTAAAAGATTTTGGTCGGTCATATTGGATTCAAGATGGTGACATTTTGAACAGTTTAATACTTCTTAATAAACGTCTAGTGATACTGTACTTTCATGCAAAAATTCGTTTTTCTAGCACGAATTGTTTAGAAAATGATATTTTGGGCGGCCATATTGGATTTAATATGGCCGCCTTCCGAGACATTTCGATCCAACAAATGTGTTGGATTTGGAAATGCATCAGTCTGCAAAATATTAAGTCAATCTGTCAGCGGGAAGTGGGTGAGAAGTTGCTTGCAAAAGTTGATGAGCATGATCTATGGGCGGCCATATTGGATTTACCCTTTGCTGTCGGAACAGCAGATTTTGCCAGTATTCCTTCGTGACCCTCCTTTATCTAAATATATGCGCAGTTCTCGGATCCCCGATTGTTGGGAGGGAACCTTTACTTGTAAGCCTTTGTGTTTTTTTAACCAAATGCAGTTAAGGTGTAATTCAAATGATAGTTTTCATTGTCACTTGCTCTCCCCCCTTCCTTTAAATTTATGTTTACGAAAACTTTGTAATCAGTTTTGAGCTAAAGTAGATGTAAGTTACTCCCTTTTGTGACAGGAGTTTGTAGTATATATACACAGGATGTTCGTGGGATAAACTTTAAAACAAGTTAGTGTTGCGATTCTACTAATAATCGCAAGGAATCTGGTCCCTTGATAGCATTTTAGCCACTCAAACATGATTTTTTATAAAATAGGCTGGCAACACTAGCAACTGTAGGTCTTATGTTCGAAAAACAAAATCCTTAGTACTTGTGTTGAATAATGTTTATGCCAAGTTTGGCGCAGTTAGATCTAACTGAATGGAAGCAATGTGAACAATTGATTTTTTTAGAACCACTGCACCAATCAGAACTGTTCTAGAGATGCTGAGCTAGTTTAGACAACATCTTTCGAACGATACCTCAAGCTTCTTTCTACACCTTGTAGTTCCCGAGATTAAATTTCTGGACACGGATGGAGAGAATATGCGAAATTATAAGGTATCTTCATCAAGAGACCTAAAAAAATAAACGCATAACAACTACTAGGGCTAGTAAGGTGGTTGAGGGGTCATTGGAAAGATCTCGACAAAACGAGTTCAAACCTGTATCATTCATCAAGATTGCAGGGATGGGTGCAAGAGATAAAGGGACAGTTTTCGCCTCAGGAAATACTAGGGCCAGAAAGGCGGTTGATAAACTTTGGTAAACTTTATTTTTATATGGGCCAGTCTAGTAACTTTGGACTCCGATCCGTCACGATTCGCGTTTAGCTGTTAAAATCCACGCTCATGCCCCTGCCGGGACTCGAACCCTAGACCTTCGAGCTGATGGCCTACCGCTCGGCCAGCCGGCCGGCAGAAAGGCGGTTGAGGTGTTGCAAAAGTCTTGTTGAGTCAATCCCGTATAGATCATACACATTCCAGGGACTGTTTCGGATATGAAGGACCAGTTTATAACTTAAGGAACAACTAGCATAGACCTCATAATAGATAGACTTAGCACGCTTCCCCATTTCTGTCTGCGCGAAAACTAATGGGTTTTTGTTCAGTGCACGTGATTTTGAATCCATCCACTAGGTAGCTCTGCCATAGACGCCATATTCTACTATGAGGTCTATGGCGGAGCTACCTAGCGGATGGATTCAAAATCACGTGCTCTGAACAAAAATCCATTAGTTTTAGCGCAGACAGAAATGGGGAAGCGTGCTAAGTCTGTCTTTTATTAGGTCTATGCTACTAGGGCTAGAAAGATGGTTGAGGTGTCATTGGAAATATGTCTTCTCAAGTTTTCCAACGAACATTGATCATCCAAATAACATACTCGCTGTTGATGCCTAGCTGACGGTAGCACATATGCACCTCGATTGGGCTCTGCGTAACTTGTTTTTTTTTTTTCCTTGTATAAGGACAACAATAAGAAGTACAACCTCATAAAAAGTGTGTGTTATTCTGTTCAATGAGGTAAATTTCTGATGTCTTAATGGAACGGTTCCAAGTAGTGTGGGAGGTTTGTACCAAGAAAGAAGGGATGGGACAAAAGTAGAAGCTCAAAATGATATAACGAAAAGAATAGAAACTTGAGAGAAAGAAAGAAAGAGAGAGAGAGAGAGAGAGAGAGAGAGAGAGAGAGAGAGAGAGAGAACGTATGTTTGCTCTTGTTTCTGGCTGCCATCTCAAATCAACACGCTTTTTCGAATCCGAAGTAAAGTCTTAGAATTAGAAAGGTCAGGTCAATAAAAAAAAGAAAAAAAAAAAGAAGAAGCTGGAGAGTGGTCCAGAAACAAATTAGTGAAGAAATGGTAACTTTTCCTCTAACAAGTCGGTGGTAGGTAGTGCCTAGGTTGGGTGGATGGATGTTCATCACGGCACAATACTTTGGTTTAGTGGAGGCCCCCTTCTTTATCCCCCTTCCTCCTCCTCAGTTTGCCTTGTCTCCTGTTTCTTTCCTGGGTGAAGATGCTAGTTAATAGCAATTTGGTGATTTCTGAGGAAAGGCCTTGCTGCCTCTTACCAAAGCGGTAATTGAATTCTCCAGCCGACACTACGCACAGAATGGATGCAACAGCGAGCAAACTTTTCAACGCCAAAAAAGATTTTTCGTTCTTCGGCTCTTCTTCCACCTTTTATCCTTCATTGAGGACTCTTCCACACTTTCTTTCTTGAAAGACAAACTCTCTTCGGTACTTTTCCCCTTTTCCTCCTATCCGCCCTGCACTTCTCTCCGCCAATCTCTTTCCTAATTGCTAATCAGTTTGTTTAAGTCAAGCGAAGAAGAGTCCGTCAATGCCTTCTCTTCCCGTGTCTTCTTTTCTTTGGCTTACAATGACAACCACCATCAAAATGGCTAACCAAACTCATTTCTTTTTCTTCTACCTTTTTTTTTTTAATTATTTTTTCAAATGAAGTATCTATAGTTAAGAACAATGGACTTCATTTGGACTAATTAGTTTGCTAAGAAAAACAAATACATATGTACAAGACTTATAATTAAGGTTAAAATGTTTCTTTTTGCTAACTTTTCAACAGTCAGGTTTCCGTTACTAAAAGTCTGTGTTTAAATTAATTAGCATCAACATCTTTGCATGTATCTACACGATATAATTTCTGGCTTCCAAATTAGGTGAAAAAGTATTGACAAAAAAAAAAAAAAAAACGAAAAACACAGGAAAAGAACGTGCTTTGTCCATTTTGAGGGTGGGGGGGCGAAATTGAGTTAAGAGTGCCATCGATTAGCTCTTTGAAGAACCTTTTGAACAAGCTATCGTCCATGAAGATTACATGCATAGTCCCTGTGCTACAAGCATATCTATCTTTATTTGATGTTCAGGTATACGCAATACTAATTCAGCACCACCGTCGTTACTACTACTACTACTACTACTACTACTACTACAACTGTTAAATCCTATGATGTGCTATTACTACTTCTACTGCTATAACACCAACTAATACTACCACAAATATTCCATTTACAACAACAACAGATACGAGGGTATTCCAAAATGTGTTTGTCCTACCTGGAAAACGTCAGTGGAGAGAGATTCTGTACTATTTCTTAACGTCCTGGAATTTCCATGAATTTGTTCCACCGATGTTCATGCTTCACTCCCTTCGTAGAAGCAAAGTTGCATCTTGAGCTGCAGTTTGAACAGCGTCGATGATCTCTTCAACGCTACGAAAATGGCGGCCACGCAAACGGATTTCTGTTTTGGGAAACAGATAAAAAGGGTCCCACCTCTGTAAGGACTGGTGAATAAGGGTGTATGGGGAGCAACAACGCAAAAGACACATTTTTACCACGAAATTATCAACTTTTTCCATACCCATCTGTTGTTATTTGTTATCTCCGACATAGATAATAGTTTGTCTTGTAGCACCAGAAACTTTTAACAGGACATCTTGAACAAGAAATTCGCTTGTTGTTTTATTATTTTAAATATTCTGAATTAGTTTGTGTTATCAATCAGTGTCAAGCATCAAATACCCATCCTATGCTTTATACATGTGAAAATCAATGTAAAATCCTTAAAACATAGTGGAAAATGTGCTTTATATACTTTTTCCATCTTCTTGGAATATAATCAAGCAGTTAAATTCGAAACAGAAAACTCATGTGCCAACTTTGAAATTACTAATAATATGTATCTGCATTGGTAAAATAATTTTAGTTAATAGCTACTAAAAATATGTCCATGTTTGCCAAAAAGAAGATTCTAATAAAAAAAAACTATACAACTAAAAATATTTTTCCCGTAGCACCTTCTTACAACATAATATTAATTTTTATTTGAATATATTCATTTACTAATTAGAGTACTGAACAGTACTGAAAGTCTATAGCGTAAAACACCAAGCCAATTTGAATTTTAAATTTATTTTAAGGCCTTTAGGCATTTGAGGCTCAGGACGAAAACTTAAGTTTTAACATGTTAAAAAGAAACTAGGTAATCACAAAGTAAAGTGGACGTCAGGTCGACTCCAGAACCCAAGGGGTCTAAGTGCATTTTCGAACAAAAAAAGTTAGAACCCTAAATCTATGCAACACAAAATTGTCATTTTGTAGAATTGGACTTTAATATATCCATGCACAAAATATGGCAATTTCGTGCCATAAATAATTGGGGTTATATACAAAATATTACATATAACTTTGTTTTATTCAAAAATGCACCCCTTCCGCTTCTAAAGTCCTCATATGATAGTAAGTTTAGTGTATACACATAATTACAGATGATTAAGAGATAACCCAGTTCATATTCTCACATACATAACAAGTGAATTGTGTTAATAATTTCAAAATAGAAGTATTCTTATATGAAATATACTTTTTGCAGGCACGTATCCGGAAATTAGATTTGGGAGGGGTGCACGGCTATCAGGGGCTCCAAGGTGTGTCTGGGCATAACATGTATATTAAATATATACACCCAAGTTATACTAATTCTGCCTAAAACTGTGAATTTTGGGAGATCCGGACCCCACTAAATACGTCCCTGATTTCTTGGGTGCGCAAACAACGATATTCATCTTCATTGTTGATTATAATTTTCAACAATTCTATCTAAAATACAATTAATGCGAAATTTTGTCATTCATAGCACTTATGATATCTTGAAAGATAAAAGTTTTATAATATTCACCCATGACATGAAAGAGTATTTTAGTATTTGGCAAATTTTAGTATTTGAAATGGTTACTTTTGGTTAGATGAACAAGGTTTTTACTCTACGACCACACAAATTTTCATGCTCGTAGCTTGAACGGTGGCCGCTCGCTAGAGAGAGCAGTTTTGTCATCGCTGTACTACATTAAACGAAATGATAACTGATTTCGTTTTTTTTTTTTTTTTTTTTTTTTTTAGCTTTGTCACTCTTTTATGTCATGAGCGATTATTATTAACTTTGAATTTTGTGAGAAAATAAATTTTTAATAAAATGAATATATTTTGCTAATCAAACGAGAGTGTAGTTGTTATACGTAATTGATTCTGCCAGTATTCATAATTGTGTTTATAATAAGGTAAGCCCATTTTGTAGTATGGTAATTTTACGAAATATTTCTGAACGAACTTAAAATTTAGCTATTGCCCTAATTTCTTTATTTTGTATTGTACCATATTATTTTGTTTTATTATTACATGTTCAATTTTTGATCGCGCTAATATTTTGTACAAATATAGATAAGTTTTTTATACTGCTATATAGTATCATACCATTGATTGAACATAAAAAAGCTTACTAGAACCCATAATAATGTCATCAATCTGTTGTTGTTGAAAACTTAAATTTATTATCGAATTGAATAACAAGGTCCTTAATTATATTCACTTTGCTGATGATCATATGACATATTTACTAACGATATAATTCGTTTTATGTGTAAAACTCGCTGGTTACTTTGTTTTACTCATATTAATATCCATTTTATTTTTTATAACACCACTTGACAATTTCATTTACATCTTTCTACTTCTTCATATTTTTTTTAAAATTTTATAGTAATTTTAGATCATCAGTATAGGAGAGGAGATAATAATAATAAACTTTCGGTTGTAGTAGTAGTAATAGTTCCACCACCTTTCGAGTTTTATATTTTTTCAATCATTGAACGCAACTATCAGAAGGGATGATGTTCTGCACCAGGAAGTATTAATTACTCAGAATACAGAAAAGATGTCTAGAAAAGAAAAGACCTTAGTAATCCTTGTTTACGATTTTCACTTAAATTGCTTCATGCTTCTTCCCCCCCCCTTTCCTCCCTCCCCGTCCCTTCCGTGGCTTCTGCTTTTGCTTGTAGATTGTTAGAAATACTCAAAGCAGGAAAGAAATGAGGATAATTTATACAGTCTAATGATTTCGCTTTGGTTTTCACAGCGGAATGGAGATAACATTGACACTCATTATTCCTTTGATTTCCCCCCCTTCCCTTCCCCACCCCTCTATTCCCAATGTTTAAGAGTGTGTACATGATTTTAGCGTGTCTTGTAGTTACTTTTTTTTTTTTCTTACGTATTTTCTCCCTTTGCTTGCGAAAAGGAACAACTGAAAGGAGAAAAGATACATGAAGATCACTGAAAAAAAAAGGAAGGAGGGGGAGAGGAAATTCAATTACCAGAAAAATGTCTTGTTTTTCTCTCTCAATTGGAAACTGCCATAAATGTAGCTCCCGACCACGCATCCAGAAAACTTCAATGTTTCTGTTTCTTCATTAGTTACGCAATTTTGATGCTGTGTGTTTTCCCTCTCCTCCTAATTATTAGTATTATTCCTTCTTTTATGATTCTTTTACTTCTTCTTTCTTATTTAATACTTTTTCATTGTATTATTATTATTATTACTATTATATGTTTAGTCTTTCTGACGTGTGAGCCGCTGTAGCGCGTCTGACTACGAATCTGGTGGCCTGAGTTCAAATCTCAACCAGGATGCTTGAGACTTTTCTTCACTGTTTCTATGTTTGGCGAAACTTCTATACAACTGAGTACCAGTGTGTGAGCTCGGGCTGGCCGAGTAGTTAGCTCACTCGCTTCCTGTTCGCGTGGTCACGGGTTCAATTCCCGCCGGGGTATATTGAACGGAGTTGTTTGGATCAGACTTTACCAAAAGACTAGTGTTCCGTCTTTAAAATTTTACCAGCTCATTTAGGACGTTAATAACAATTCACTCCTGGGCACCTTGGGAGATAAAGACGGTCGAGCGTGCGACTGACTACCTCACCTCACTTCGCGCTGTAGGTAGAGAATATTGAAGCGTCATCCCCACATTTCCCATGCGCCGTTCGTGACGCATGTGTATTGTACAGCGGATTCCATTATCTATTCTTTCAAATGTTCATGTTAATTTGATATTTTTCGTGGACATAGTCATCAAGAAAACCTTTGTTGATGAAAAAACAAACAAAAACCTGTGTGCTATGATGTAGTAAGTTTGACTATGAGTTAAATTCATGTTGGTTTATTTACTAATTGATGTTGGTGTTGGTGCCGACTCGTTGGTAGTGATAAGTTTAAACAACATCACCTTAATGAAAAAGAATTCCCAATCTTAAATGATTACCAATTTTGAGCAGACATAAAGGTAATTCTTTGTTGAATTTTACTTTGTCTGTCTGCTCGTAACGTAGTCTAACGCCTTGACTAAAGCAAGTAGAGAACCTGACTTCAGATTTCATTTCAGTGACCTTAATTTACTCAGCTCTTTTCAATTTCAAAATTTAATAACCTTTCCCCATGATATTTTGATACGATGCTAACACTGTAGTCAAAGTGGACATGTTTCACTTGGATGTTCACTATTTGCCTCACCTTCACGTCCCATGTTCATACCAATGGGCAAACCGTTGCTAAAAACCTTGTATTAAAGTTATTTTTTACGATATCCACTTCAGTAGGTTGTCATCGCGCCCTCCCTAAGTTTATCCGGTTTGTATTTCTTATATGTTCTTATATTTTTCCTAAAATTGTAAAATAATTGACCTTATGTACACAGAATCGTTGAATTACAGTTAGTCATATCCTTGCGCATATACTACCCGGAGAACATTTGTGCCTAGCGGGCTGTATAACGAGACGGGGTATCATGAATTTGTCTTCACGGGAAACTTACAAGGGAACATTACAATTTTGTGAATTCTATTTCAAAATATGCTTAGCAAAATTCTATAGGGTGTCCAAAGAAAGCCAGAAAACATATATTTTTTTTATCGGCGGAACCTAACTAGGGATGGAGAAAAATGGCTTCGAATTTCGAAGACATGTTTCCACTCGGGCACGGAAAAATGTAACGAAACGCATTGGGCCACCGCGAACGAAGAGACCTCGACTCCTTTTCTTACTTGCAGCCAAGTCGTGATTCAAAAAAAACTTTAAAGAATGTATTATGTATAATATATCTTACTTAAATTATTGCGTAAATATCCGTGTTCCAGCTGGGAATTTTTAGACGCTCAAGGTAAAACAGAAACTTAGTAAAACGAGTTAAATTCGGGACAGTTACGTTAAAGTCATGACCTTGCCAATCAACCACTTTTTTCTTTTAAACATAAAACTAAATGCCTAAACGAAAGAGCTGTTTGAAGCTACACATTACGCAAGTCAATATATAAATAAATTTTGAGTTTTGCCGGTTTTATGATTTCTAAATTTCTAAAAAAAACTTTTAATTATCTACTTTCAAGAATATGTTTCCTGTGTTATACATGTATCATTCTTTTTCTTTCCAAATACTCAAGGATGAGCCAGATTATGTATTTTTTCCCCTCTCTAAAATCTTAGAAGAAAGGAATTGTTTGCAATCTACATAATTGTTGCGTGTTATTTATTGTCTAATTTCTTTGTGTCTGTTTGTGTTGTGTGCTAAACAATTTTCATGGGTTCAAGCGGTACGTACTATCACACACACAGAGACACACACAAACATAGGCAACAAGAGGAAATTTAATTACTGCGCAAAAAGAAATACTTGTTTGCTAGCAATTGAAGGTGTCATAAATGTATTCTGGAAGCATGCATGCATGCAGAACACTGGTTACAATTTCATTTCTGTTGTGTTCTTTTTCCTTTCATTAGTTGCGCAATTCTTCATCTTTGCCTTTGATTGCCTTAGGTTTCCTTTCTCAGGTTAGAGAAATCGTATTAAGTCTGTGGCCATGAAGGAAAGAATATAATAGATACTGCATAGATTTTATGTTCTTATTGTTAGAAGTAGTAATTTGTGTGTAGATTTTCCTTGAGATATGTGTCGCTATTTCCAAATATTGCATCATTAAAGAACTTGTAATTCGGCTTTGCTAGTGTTGCCTACGAGATGAGACGAGACAGTTTCCGAACAAGACATTTTCGAGATGAGACAGCTTCAATCTCGTCTCGTGGGCAACACTAGGCTTTGCTACTAACCATTGTAGGTTTGTCTATAAAGGTTGATAGAACATCTCAAATGTTTCCAAATCTATCTTCTCGCAAACATTTGTTTGACAGTACACATGAAAAAAGTAGGAATTTCATTTTTTCTTTCAAGATTACCACTTCTAATCTGTAGTACCTTATCATAAATATTCGCAATAAAAGTTTCAGTCCAAACAACACCTTAAGTTACAATGTCATTTCTAGTACTATATGCGAGAAAGTACATAGGGAGTGGGATACTTTAAAATGCTCATTTCGAAAGCGTACTTTTCGCTGACATGCCCGTTTTTCACGTGTTGACGAGTATTCAGTGCGTTTGTACAAGCATGCTGTATACGATATTTAGACCATAGTTTTTGTGATATTTACTATAAAACCCATATCCAAACGTGTGCCAATTTACTAACAGATTTCTTACTGCAATATCCAGTAACGTGTCATCGCTTATGCGTAATTTGATAATACATTATAAGAGATTTGAACGCTCATATCGAAAAGTAACTTACAATCCTTTTGAACAACGATTATTTCGTACATTTCGTGAGCATGTTTAATATTAATTGAGAAGGACTTCGTGAAATAATTCAACAGATGCAACTATACGTAATTATATAGCTCCTACGTAGAATCTATCAATTTACTTGGCAGATATGTTGTTGAAAGTACAGTACAAAGTACTTTTTTTTAAATAAAGATTTCCACGAAAAAAAAAGTTATCAATATGATTGCTAAACCAGGTTCGATCCCGTTGAGTTCACAAGCGATTTGAAGGCAACGTTAAATTGTGAGTCGCTTCATTAGTACGCCATTTTCATCCAGAGGAAGGCAATGTCAAACCATCATTGGTTTGCCGTACCCAGGGCTCTTGGTTCATGATCTGCCTTCAAGCAGAACACCCATCATGATCAAAGTAGAATACATTGGTCCTAATAAGATGTATCACTCAGCATAGACAGAATATTCTGATGCACAATTACACAGATGCAATAAGCGCTAGCTGAGACCGCGTAAATTAGTCACCTCCAAATAATAATATTTAGAATTGAAGAATTAAAAGTAAATTAAGAACCTTTTGTGTATATAGTCTAAATTCTTTAACTCTAAACCTTATTTAGGACACTCTAACTTTCTAAAACCACGAAAAGCACTTTTTGCGATTGTGCGTAAGTACGGCCATATCCCTGTTATATTTTATTTTATAATAATTCTGCTATAATTAAAGGGGTGTATTTTGCAGTTGAACGGCTCAGGAGAACAAAACGGTAAATCCCCCAAGAGTATTTTGTGAATTTAAGGCGAAAACAAAAGACAAATTTATGTCTATATATATCTGTAAATAAAACAAAATTTTTGCACCTAAATATTAAAGATTTAGATGTGATTGCATTTTCTTTCCGATATACTGTGAACATTTTCTGCTGGTGCTTACTATATTTTCCCCGAGCTGCTCAATTTTATTGGGTAATTTAGAAACCATAGTGTACGTAAAATCAAGTACACTAACTCTTTTTTGTAAATTTACCCACTAACTTTATTTTTTTTACCTCCACAAAACAAAGACTTCTCACTGAGAATAGTTCGAATTCATCATGGAGACTTGAACGCACGTATCTAAAGGTAATTTATATTTCTTGATTACGTATCTATTGGAGATGATCCAAGTTTTTAGCCTTCGCTAACTAAAAAAAACGAGTAAATATGAATTAGACAAATATGATTTCTGCTTTCTGCAGTTATAGGATGAAACATGATAAGATAAAGATAAAATTAATTTTTATGGGCGGTAACAGCACTATGACTTACGCCCGTCCCGTGGATGAAACATGAATCTCTTGTCTCTAGCGACTGTAGCTCAGTTGGTAGAGCGTTGTCTTCAAATTCACGAAGTCGTGTGTTCGATACCTGTGGTCGACTATCCTGACTGAAGTTTTCCTCAGTTACACTAAGCAAATACCAGGATTCTGCATTTCATTAAGATCCTGGCCCACTCCTTCCCGCATCCTTTTCCCTACCCAATCGCAGCCTGAGCAATAGATGCCTATAAAGGTCACAAATAAATCAAATTCAAAACCTCTCGTTTCGTTTCTCAGTAATTCTGATGTACTGGTAGCTCTTCTTTATGTTAAGAGTCAATTGATTGGTAATGCAGAATACAAAAGAACTAATGCAATTAGTAGATTCTTTTAAAATTTACGACTGAAATGGATGAATAATTTTATCATGATGAGAGAGGTAAACTGAAATTAGTTAGGGACTCCACAGTCTAGTGGTTAGAGCGTTGAACTCATGTCCGCGTGGTCCTGGGTTCAATTCCTGGCTGGAGTCCCACTTTTCGGCGTCCAGCCAGTGTCGTGAGGCAAATTGGGGCGGTCTTGATACGTCTGTTCGTGGTTAGGTACGCGCAGTGCTGATCACACAGCCGTTACTCAGGTGGACGCAGTTCCACCAAACACGGACAGATGGCGTTGGGGCAGGTTCAGGGCCTATCGACCTGTTACGCCAGTGGTTATTATTATTAAACTAAAAATTAGTTGGATGATAAACTTTTAATTGGCAAATAATTTTAGAGAAAACTGATAACATTAATAATATTGCAGTTGTAAGGAATAAGTTAATAGGAAATGCAGTTATAAGAACAAAGGAAAGAAAAAAGCATGGGTACCTATAGAAGCATTTTAATTTGAACTTATCAAGACTTTGAAATTTAAAATATGTTACTAATAAACTTTACATATCAAAATGTAGCCAAAGGTTTCTAGTTTTACAAATTGATGTTCCGTCTGAACTTTTTAAAACTAAAGTCCTGCTAAACTTTTGTGAAATAATTTTTTACACGAAATTTAGCATTGTTTCTTTTTTAAAAAAAATATGCAACCTAATTTTATTCAGATCGTTCTTGAAAAAAAAGAAACTAAAATCTTATAGGATATCCTAGGACGTGCCGAATATCATAGTAAAAGAGAAAAGTATTTTAACGGTGCTTTGCCTTTAAAATTTGTATTTCTACCAAAGGAGGCAGCGATTTATTTCTCACTGTTTTTGCTACAAATATTTTACCGAGTCCATCTTTGCAAATTTCTTCTTTTACTATTATGCACCGTGTGCGAACTTGACATATTACTGGTTTTAGTTTCCTTTGATCTCTTTAAAGTCAAATAAAACACAGTTACTTGTCTGAACCATTTTGTGGTCCATGGATATGCTTATACGTTTCGTTTCGTTTCACCCCTCTCACGAGATGACTCCACCCGTATTCTGACTAAGAGAAACTGTCCATCCTTCTCTGAGACCAAGTATTAAGAGGGCGAACTAAAATAAAGGACACAAAAAGAACTTTTGTAGTCAGAAAGCCAATAGAGCTCGTTGGTCCCTCCCTTCAAAAATAAAAAAAAAAGTCAATCAATGGGCAAAAATCCTAAGGCTATTTAATTGAGGATGATATAGATGCGTTCTTCCACCCCACAGTTCTTAAGAGAAAAGAGATCTTTGGGTTTCAATCTCTGTGTTGTATACTGCCGACCAGAAAACTAATATTTGGCAGGATTTTTTTTTCTTTTACTTTGTATGTGCACGTGGTGGGTAACTACTCCAACCAGAGCTTTGACCCTTATCAGACGACGCCGGCGTATGTTTGAGACTCTCCAACACAGAATCCTATTCCTCCATATTACACAGCACGTCATCAGCAGAAAACATGGAGGGCAGGAAAACTAGGAGACCAAGAAGAAGAAGAAGAAGAAATGGTTCTCTCATCATCCTTTTTGGGCGACTCCTCTCTTTTGGCCGATTCAATAAGGGATGCACTCCTCGTCGTATCGCATGGACAGGGCGACCATGGTCAGTTCTCTTCTTCAATGGATCCACTTCGCTCATAGCCATGTAATTGGGGATTCCTGCATGATGGGATACGGGGGGAATATTGGACTTCCAGAATGCCTGCTCCAAAGAAAGGGAAAAGTACCAGTAAAGAAAGATATCTATAAAAGGAGATGAAAAGAAGAGAGAAAGAAAAACAAGATAAGATGGATTTGAGGAAAGGAAGAAGACAGATAAGGTCCATGATGGGGTTTTACACTGAAGCACGAATTTCAAAGTGTACGTACTATCTCTGTTTCTCTGGAAGTAAGATGAAAGCAAAAGGATGCCAAGATATTCTGGATTGAAGAGGGGTTACTACGCCATGACATAGTTTATGCGACTTTTATCACCTTCATTTTCACCTCATCCCCCTTCCGTAGAGATGTCCTTCTCCTCCTCCTCAGTGGGAGAAAGGGAGAAGGAATGGAAAGCATAATAAAAGTGCTGAGAGAGAGAGAGAGAGAGAGAGAGAGAGAAAGTCTCAGGTAAAATTGAATTTCATGCACTCATTCCGATACCTCCATAGTCCTAGTGTTGAAAGATTACTGTTTACGGAGAAATAGCGGAGTATGTCTTATTTACTGATCAAACAAATTTAGTTAGCACCATTGCCTTAATCGGCGCTAAAATTTGTCAAGAGAGGCTGCCGCGAAGCGGTATGCGTTCACGAAATATCCACATTCGTCTCGATTGTAATACAATTTAATTTTTAAACCAGAAACATTAAAAAGTTTTAAAAGTTTACATGGTGGCGAAAAACTTGAAATTTGGTCAGTAAAATTGTGACGCTTTTATTCCAAGGTTCCAAGAAAAAGTGTAGTAAAACTTGTGATATCCGAGTTGATGCTTGGCAAACATTTAGTGCGTTTCTGGTTGGTTATCAACTGCTGACAAATGTTCCTATCAGTGGGGGGGTCAAGCGTGAATGGTTGTCCAAAAATTGTCTTGGTCAGTAAATTAGATATACCAAAAAAATAGAATAATGTAAGCAGTGTGATAAAACAGAAGGTAAAAGAACAGTGGAACGTAAAATTTTAAAAATAAAGTTATTTAAAAGCAATTGAATTTGTTTATCGAATTCACTGATATGAAGTTATAAATTTACTTTCTTGTTCTTGTAAGTATTTGAAAAAGACTTTGTAACTTTTGTGTTTTGGGGGCCATTTTAGTAACTGTTGACTTCGTCATGGCAAGATGCCATTAGCTGTTAAGTTTTAAAATCCACAAACATCCATTCTCCAGCCGGGACTCGAACCCTAAAGACTTGTGGGTATCGCGCGCGCGTGTGTGTGTGTGTGTGAGAGAGAGAGAGAGAATAATTCTGAGCTATTGAGGTCTTCCAATTATTATTATTATTTGTTTGTTAGATTTTAATGGTGTTTGGAAACTTCTGGTCTCACTGTATGAGTATTGATTTCGTTTGTGGGTCCATCTTGCGAGGCTTATGGCAGAAAACATGCATGGGGCAACGAATCACAAGTCTCTTACAAGACAGCTGCGTATTACCACAGAGAAATACGTATTACGCAGCACTTACAGTTCAAGCATAGTAATTTCTTGTCCATGTACATTAAAGGAGTCGTTCTACCATTTCTCTGTGTTAGTACCTTAGTTTAGTAACTAGTGACGGTATTATTTCAGTCAGTTGTGTTGGAGAACTTGTCAGGTTTGCTGACGAACTGGACAGATCCACTTCTGTGTAGCTCGAATATGTCTGTAAACACGATATCTCTTAAATCTGGCTACGAAATAATATTTTTTAATAAGTGTTTTTTTTTATTTTTCTTTATCCAAAAGGCAGAAGAGTAGCTGTCTCAAAATGTAGCAGTAGCAGACAAAAGTGCAACACAGTGTATAAATTAACAAGATAGAAAAATATGTTTGAATGTTTGTAATACGAAGTGTTATGCGAATGTCATGTCATATTACCATTTTGCACATTACAAGGAAGCAGGAAAACATAATTTTTCATCTTTTGTTGACGGCTTTTCGTTAGTAATTATTTTTGCAACTGACTGAAATTGTTACATACATGGTTGTTAGTTAGCAGTCGGTGAGCAAATCTTAGATATAATTAATATCTTTCGTATGTTTCTTTAACATGCATGGAAAAATTTCCTCTTTTAGTTTCAAAAATGAATTTTTTAGCCCAAAATGACATACACACTTGTACATATGAATGAATATACTCACATATGTATATATATATGTGTGTGTGTGTTATATGAATATATCGGTGCGATAATTACTTGTCTTTTAGGCTCCTCGTATGGTAATTTCTTGTCCATGTACGTTAAAGGAGTCGTTCTACCATTTCCGGAACAGTTGAATAAACCTAACAACCACTGTACACTTCCCAGAATTCATTGCGTGCACTTGTACATTAACTCTCTATTAGCCATAGATGACTCCACATGGAAACGTTTTTTTTTCATTATTCAAAACCACACACACATACACACACATACATACACAGTACGCTTCAAGGAGGTGGAAGAATTTCCCTGTCTGCCCCCTCCTCTCTCTGTCTCTCTCATTGTAATTAGTAAAAATTATGAACTTTATATATCTTGTTAGGCAAGGTAGAAAATTAGCGAAAAAATATTACTTTAGGTCAATGAAAGGAACCCATATAGAGAATATATGGTGATTAGGTGATTTTTCCCCTCTGGAAACGGTGGTATACAACACGTTAGAACCACAAGACAATTAAAAATATATTCTGGCGACCCTCTTATCTCAAGAAGCACGCTTAGACTGGAATTATTGGGCTTCGCCTTTTACATATGTGCTCATGTCCACCAGGCAATTAAAAGTTTAAAACCCTTAATTTTTTCTACGTTTTTTTTCTTAGAGGAGCGACGCAGGGAATTAGACAACACTGTCTGGCAGGCTAATAAGAAGCAGACGCACGTTACGTAGTTATGTTTCTTATTCATATAATCCTGATTAAACCAACTTAGTGATCATATAATTCCTATTTATTTCGTACTCATATAATTTAACCCAAAGTAACTAGTACATATTTTAGTGACCTTCAGAGTAGAATGACCGAGCCGCCGTAGCCCAGTGGTAGAGCGTTGGCGTAGCATTCGGGAGGTCGTGGGTTCGATCCCATCGGCCCACCATCCTGACTGAGGTTTCTCCAGAGCTTTTGCTCAGTCACACCAGGCAAATGCCGAGATGGCACCTTAAACATAGACCCTGGCCGACACCTTCCCGAGTCCTTTCCCCTCCGCTATCCTGGCTTGGAGCTTTGACGCCTAAAGGCCATCATAGAGCATTCATACAATGGATCACTAAAATCTTGCCATTGCATCTGTTCCCAAACAGTGGAGGATCCAGAATTTTCGTGAGTGGGGGTTACAAGTAGAATAGACAAGGAACATTTCGATCTTTTCCCACTAAGGAAATATTTTTGAGTATAAATTGCTAATTTGTATCGTGGAATACGACACTGGTATTCTCAAAAGTTGTTGTTTCTAGATAAATTAGATTTGTACGGAAACAAACCGATTTTTTTTTTTTCTGATAAAAAATTGGCGAAATAATTATACATAAATAGGGAATAAATAGTCCATTGTGCCATCAGATCAAGTTCAGTCTGTGTGAGGACCTGGAGGGGAGCACTCGAGTGACGTAGCTTCGGGTTGACAATGGTAGGTTCGAACCGCGCGGTCGACCAACTTGACCAAGATTTCCCATGGTTTCCTATCAGTTTAAACCAGGCGAATACCGGGTTGGTATCGTATGTAAGGCCCTGACCGATACCTTTCCCATCCTCTACGAAAACACATCTCGGCCTGAGCCAGAGATTCCAAAAGGCCATAAAGATAAATTCAAAAGTCGAGTGGCTTAGCAGTAAAATATATGGATAGTAATATATTATAAAAAATTAGTACCAGAGCTGAAACAGGTCACCAGGGGGCTATGCTTGCGACCCGGCCTGACCTGGTGTTCCGGAGGGCAAAGTTTTCAATTATTCCCCCGCGTTTGAACAGTGTTTCTTTCAGGGTTAACAGGGATCGGAAATGTTACGACCAAAGCACGATAAATATGACGTCGAAAATTTCCAGCTCATTTAGTTCCCAGACCGAGTCAATCGTCACCGGATCATTCGGGTAAGGTCTAGGACCATGATCACTATACAACTGTGTAAAGGATAACGTTACAGAGCATCGAACTTGCCTGCTGCACTAGAATCTAGAATGTTATGAATTTTTCAGTCCGCACTAGTTGAACTTTTTCCTAATTTCTTTTCAGGAAGAAAATGTTTCTCTAAGTAAATGTCTGCTTAGGCTTGCGTCAGCTTGTTGAGATGTTTGTATATAATGCAATTTGACAATTCCAGACGTTTTGTCGGTTACTACCCACATAGCACAAACACGTATAATATACGTATAATAGAGATATAAT
>JAGDQP010031164.1:0-16734 GCA_022664845.1 Lepisma saccharinum | reverse complement strand
CTGAAAATCCTGGCGGAAAATCTGATTTGGACCCTAGTTGCTGGTCGCCTGTTCTGACCATTGAACTACCACAGCCAACATGAATCTCTGTGAATGAAACACTCCTCCAATTTTAAAATTTCTTATCGTGAAAAATCGATACAAAGCATTTGAACCCCCTAAACTGAAAATGATATCAGAATCCCTGCGAAGACGAGTAAAACACTCCCCAGGCAAATCTACTAAAAGTAACATACCCATATGGAAAAGTCAGCGCAATAGTTGCTTAAAAAAATAGATAATTCAGAAATGACGGAACTGTAGATAATTAACGGATCTAATGAATATTGTTTAGAAGTATGCTTGAGATTGAGGAAATGAAGATGACGAATGCAACTTACAAACAACATTAAGGAAACAAAACCGCGCACTAAAACTAAAACAGAAAATAAATAGACTGAGTTAAATGTAGAAGGTTAAGTTTGATATAAAGGCTCTGTCTCTGACGTAGTACCATACTCATGTTTATAATAAGTATCTCCCACAGGCACATCTCACGGGTCCTTCAAGTCGTAGCATGTGGCTGAATGACTCTTCGCAAAATATCTTCCTCGTCATTTCGTGTGAGATAAAAATATACCTAAAGGAAAACACAAGGAAGCTGCTTTTTGCAATGATGAAAACAGGTGTGTAAATAAACAATGACCTAAATCGTAGCCCACGTTCAGATGAGAGGAGACACCTACTGGAGAAATCTCAGATCATTCAGTCAGTTGTGTAGTGGCAACACGGTGAACAAGTTGGGGTTAGTAGATTGTGCAGAGGGCAATATTGTTTTTTACGTCTGTGAAAATCTGCGCGCGCAATGGAGCAAGCTCCCGTTTCCTGTATACCGACGAACGCCAAGATGTCAAAGGCGAAGAAAGTAATTGATGAAGCTAAAGAAACGCAAAATCCAGAGTTGGATTTGGCGGACAAAGGCATTGCTTCTTTTGAAGAGATGCCGGGATTATGTAAGTAGCTTGCAGATCACTTTTAGTGTCAAGTAACTTGAGCTATGTCCTAATTTGGTAAAGTTTAAGAAACTGGTTTGTCCTTGCGTCCATATAAGTAGAAGAAAGTGGGCGTTGTTCCAGATGTTTTTTCTTTTTAAAATGCTTTTTATGTATTTGTATGGTTGTACGATAAAAACACTTTACGTCTCTCAAAGGCATATATAATGTATATAACACCAGGGAAAACAGGACAATATCAGAAGTTTCCTAAATAAATTAAGAAAATAGTTATACGTAGAACCAACACCGCGCAGTTACGAAATAATGTGTGGGTTGGTCTTTTTCCCAGATGACAAATGAAAAAATACAGAAGTTGTTACCGTCTTTAGATTGATAGGAACCATGGACAAACATGATAGAGTAGACAAGCGAAAAGGGGGGAGGAAAATTGACAAAGCTTCCTCCTGTGCCAAGTAGAGATCGAATGCATACATTTACGCATAGGATAAGTTTTATTTTCGGTTTTCCAACTTCCGCCAGCTATTGAGCCGTATGCTACAGATTCCTTGACATAACCATTAAATAAATAAAGAATAATAATAATAAAAAAAACAGCAACAGCCAGCGATCAAAGTGTGTTCGAGAACGCTTGTCATTTCGGTAAATATTTACTCTAGCTTCTCACTTCGGTAAATTCTTACAACCATAGCAGCATGCAGAAGGATACTAATGACGTCACTTCGTGTTATGAATGACATTTTACTGCAAAAGTCACGGACTCAATATTGAGCTAGCAAAGATGTTCGAAAACGCTTTTTTTTTTTAATTATACGCAATGCACATCGCTTTTAATACTCCCCCCATGTACTCTGCCTGAATGCCGATGCTGCCAAATACTTTTAGGTACGGTACGTTGACACTTCCATCACTCGATACTTCGTAGTGTTCACGTGGGAAACATTACATTTTTATAAATTTTACAGATTTTGGAGAAACAAGTAAAATTTACTCTACACATGTTTTAAAGAAGGGAAGGTTGTAAGAATTTATTGAATTTACTTTTATATTCTCTTCAGTGTTACAAGTTCCTGCAGGGACGGAACCAGATGGCTGATCCCTTCGTACATAATTTCAGGGTAGGTTAGATTTGATCAGTTTACGTTGGGCATTGGAAAGGAAACAACTGCTTATGCAAGGAATCGCCCTTATGCTCACCAAAAGTATATTGTTACCGATGTTATGCGTAGACGTCAGTCATCGGGTATACTTAAAAAGATACATTCAAAAAAAAAAATTACTTTCGGTTCCCTAGCTTCCGTCAGTTATTGAGCTGTGTGTACGCTCTCAACCACTTATTTCCTTGCAAGTAATTCACAGAGGCACATCTAGAAACACACAGCCGCAAAATGTAACGAAAAGGCCTTTTAATTTAATTTTAAAGTCCTTTGGGCAACTTTGTTTCGGGTTGGCATGTGTGTGTGTGTATTTCTTTAATACGTACTTGTGTTGTTCACTATAAGAAAACACGCACGGCAGCATACGGACGAATACCAATGGCTTCAGTTCGTGTAATGAATGACACCTATTTTGGAGTTTTCAGAAGCGTGCGAAGACGTGTTAGAAAAAGTCAGGTTATACAGTATAAGATTATAAAAAAAGAAGAAACAATCACGTTACATAATGTAAGACAGATGTACAGGAATATCACAAACATAATGGAACGGTGGCGCAACATTTGGGCAAGCGTTTTCACATGATAGAGAAAATTTACAGAGTACTGATGCCAAGAACTCGCTATGTTGCCAACAGGCGGAGCAGATCACCTTTAGCACACACATGCGTTTTGCATAACGCCGAAGCTGCCAAATAGTCCCTTGTAATAGAAGCTCTTTCTCTCGTTATTAAAACTTCGATAAATCAAAACTGTTATATTTTGCGATTCTTCACACAGACAGGAAATACGACATTTCTACTTTGGTTTTTCGTTTTGGGAGAACCTTAAGTAAAATTTACCCGACGAGTATAATAAAAATATTATGAACCGGGCAATTAACAACTAAAGACATTGTACAAGGGCCTTTTCATAGTTCTGTTTTTAGCGCGTCACGAAAACCCTCTCCATGTTAATATTGACTTCAAAATTAGCTCTTGTAGTTGCCTATCGAAAAGTATTTCCTCAAAATTTAGTACTCGTTTCAAAGAGAGTAAACCGAGTCACCGTAGCTCAATGATAGAGCGTTGGCTTAGCATTCTGGAGGTCGTGGGATCGATTCCAACGGCCGGCCATCCTGACAGGTCTTTCCTCAATCACCCCAGGCAAGTGCCGGGATGGCACCTTCAACAGGCCCTGGCCTACACCTTTGGAATCCTTTTCCCTCCCCTATCATGACCTGATCCTTAGATGCCCAAGGGTCATAAATAAAATTCAAATTTAGAGAGAAAAAATCAACACCCATTCTCATTTAAAAAATTGAAGTTTTCTTCGTAGAGATATTACTGCGATGCCACAGCTCTCAACAGCATCACAATGCGATTCTGCATGTATACTTTGGTGGCATGCACATTTTTTGTTTCAAAGAATTGTGTGCAATAGGATCCGGGTTTATAGACCTGATACGGACTTTCAGAACCACCCTGAATATGTTAGAAGCTATAATTGCACAGAGTAGACAGTGTCGCCAGTTCCCACATATAAAAGCATTTTCACGACATAGAAATTTGCGATGTTTCGGCAATGAACTGAAGAGGTAAAGTGAAGGTATATTAGAGGAACTCTTGAGCTCTTTAAAACATTTGTGATCTAAAGCAAAATTTCATGACCGGTACACATCCTGTTTTCGCTCCCCCCCTAGAAAAACCGTTTTTGATTTCCAAAACTCATGTTTCAGTTCCTGTTTCAAGCTCGATTTTCGTCTTTTTCTTTAAAACCCGGTTGTCATTTTTTTCTCCCTCAAGAAGGTAAATAGGAAAACTATCATTTAAATACAAAGTGTATTTAGGCAACATTATAATAAAAGGCCAAGTAAAAAAAATCGCTTGAAACAAGAACCGAAGTTTGATGATAAGCGAGAAATCTGGTTTTGAATAAAAATTGGTATTTTATTAAAACAGGAAAACTGGTTCCGGTCAAAACTTTTATTAGGTACTGTAGCCGAAAACCAGGTTTTAAAATAAAATAATAGTTCTTAACGCTTATTACCTGTTTGTTTAGGCCTGTTCATACTTCATCGTTGATTCAGTTTCAATAATGATTACTGATGTTATTGATACAACTTTGATTTAAGTTTTTCTCTTTTTTTGCAGTTAATATGCTGAACATCACCAGGTTAACACTAAGTCATAATAAAATTCACAGTAAGTATAGTATAGCTTACTGCAGTTTCTATAATAATAATTCTTAATGTAATGCTATTTAAGGTTTATAAATACAACAATATTTCGGATAACTGCGTCCTGGTTGCTATTTTGTAGGTTAAATTTCAAAATTTAGCGTCAATTTTGTCTACTAACAGACTGCTGTGTATGTGGAATCTTGTTTATTTGAGAAGCATGTTGTTTAAAATTTACCAGGCAGTTGCCGTATTTCAGGCAGTAGCGTGTCTTACTACGAATTGAGCAACTCTGGTTCAAATCTCTGAGGTGCACTCAGCTTCATATCAAATTGAGCATTATAGTGCTTTGGTATTCTTGTCATCTTGGGAAGTAACTGCGGTCGAACAGGGAATTGACCGTCACTTTGTGTCGTAGGTCGAGAATGTGTGGAGCGACACCACCACTTTCCCCATGATCCGTTTACGGTGAGAGAGTATCGTACAAGGAATCCCTTTACTTTTTTTTTTTTTTACCATCATCAGTTATCCGTCAATTGTTGCCTTATGCTCTGATTAAACTTACATACAGAACTAAGTCTCATTTACAAATGACATCATTAGTTGAAGAGTTTCAAAATAAATTCCGTAACTAACGACTAGGTAAAGTAAACAAATATACCAGATATTGGTTACGAAGCAATAACCAATAGACATAATTATGAACAATTTAATGAATGTGACTGGTAAAGGTATGTACTTCAGCAATTTTTACTTTTAAGCAGAGCATGGATTTATATCAATCTCGCTCCTTTTACAATCGACCGCTAAGTTTCTAGCCAGCGCTAAGTTGAGGCCAAGTCATATTTTGCGGGGTGGCCCCAACTTAGCCGTGGCTAGAAGCTTAGCGACGAGATGATGCATAATACCTTAGGGTTTTCACAGAAACATTAAGACTATGATAGAACCTGTGCAACCGTAGATGATCTACTTTTAACTACTACTCTAATTGGAGTAATTGTGAATTGTCTTTTGTTTATTTTGCATGTAGAAATACTTTAGATTCACTAATACTGTGTCTTAAGGCTAGTGTAAGGCAGCAGTCTCTAAATATAGATGCCAGCACTAACTGTGTATGTGTCTAATGTATTTTTTCGTTGTACGAAATTTCAATGCTGCAAAGTTCATAAGAATTTCAAGAGCTCAATCCGTGGCGTTTTTTTATTTTCTTTTTTGTTGATTGTAGATATCGCTTGATTGTTGTTGTGAATATCCAAACATATAACAATGAAGCTCTTTCAATAATGAACCAAAAAGAAAAGAAAAAATCGGCACGGATTGAACTCTTGAAATGGTTATTACTCTGAAAGTTTGAACTCTCTAGAATGGAATTTGTAGGAGCAGCATTGCAGTTCCGTACAACGAAAAACATACATTAGAGACGTACGAATGTAGTGAATGTAGTGCTGCCATCTATCGGAAACCGTTGCTTTACTGCTTGTGACGAAGTTCTGTAATTCAGCAGTTGTGGAAGCGTGATGGAATAGTGTGGAAAATGCGCTATAATGGCATCATATGGTGATCCATGCACCCGCACATTGCTTCGGATTCAAAGCCGAGCGTGATTCTGACCCCGCACTAATACATTCCGTCCTTGAAAACTACATCCTCACTTAAGACGAGACACTCAGTTCAGTGGTATAGAACCCAATTATTCATGTAATAGGTGTTTTGTTTATAAAGTTAGCGAATAATAGAATTTATTTTTTGTTTTCAGTTGTGCCTCCTGGTCTTGCTAATTTAGTAAATTTGGAGATTTTGAACTTCTTCAATAACCAAATAGAAGAATTACCAACGTCGTTATCTTCAATGCCAAAATTAAGGATATTGAATGTAGGGTAGGTATTCGTATCTGTTAAACAGAAAGTTAGTATTTTTATGTACGAATAAATCTATAGGATGTATTGAATTCTGTAGGTGTGTTCACTTATTTTGAATTTGATTTTTGGCCTTTAGGCCTCTAAGGCGCAGGTCGGGACAGTGGAGGGGGAAAGGTGTCGGCCAGGTCCTAAGTTGAAGGTACCATCCGGTATTTGCCTGGTGTGACTGAGGAAAAACTTCAGTCAGAGTGGTCGGCCGCTGGGATTGAACCAAAGGAAATAATTATTATCTGTATGAACTAATTCTCTGCGCAGTAATTCAGTTTTGATGTAGAGTACTCGTGCTATATTTTAAATGTGTATGTTAGCCTGGAATTTATCCCAGCACTTCTTAGTTATATAATAATTAATATCCATTTAATAGTACTGTGACTGAGAAATTAAATCTCATATTTACGTTGACGAGGAGAGCTCTCCTTATAACATGAATATGTACCTACCTCACTTCACTAAGATACACAATACGTATATTGTTCTTCTCAGATGTTTATTTACATTAATTACAAATTGTTAACGCTGTGAAATTAATGAAAACGTTTTTCTACTGTCGCAAACATTCAAATCAAAACTGTAACCTGACGAATCATACATTGCAGTTTATTATGTTACTACAGATAGGCACGTGACATGCCGTTGAGTAAATAATGATATTGCTTTGTGATTGTATTGGTTATACATTTTAGGTGGTATATTGCGATTCGTATTAAATTAAAAAAATGGGCGATAGTTCTTGACGTTTTAGTATTTGATGCAATTTCAATTTTCCAACAAGCTACAGCCAAGACTAGAATATCAAGTAAATATCGTCCATTTTAGATAGTCTTTTGTCCTTTACTATGAAATTATTTATGATATTTCAGTTCTTGTCGAGTTAGTTCTTCTACACCATTAACGTACGTTGTGTACTTTTTTATTATTTTCGTCGTCAGTTAAATTTAAGTAATGTTACAATACATCATTAGTGTTTTGTTTTACTCGATTCGATTTGTATGCTTCACCATCTACTTACTTTGTTTATTATTGTTTATTTATCAATTCTTTTCAGTATGAATAGATTAAATGCACTACCTCGAGGTTTCGGTGCCTTTCCTGTATTGGAAGTTCTGGATTTAACGTACAACAATTTGAATGAAAGTAGCTTACCAGGAAACTTCTTCATTTTGGGTGAGCTTTTTTTTTTTTTTTTTTTTTAATTTTACCTTGTTTATACATCAAATGTAAGAAATACATCAAGTAATATTTCATGTAATTTGTCATAGTATAGAACACGAGGATGCATTCCACGATAATTTTATCGCTGCACTCGCCAGGTGTCAGGGCCCTTTTATAAACTGTTACATATATTGAAAGCAAATGGCTATTAATGGATACTGGAGAGGAGGTGATACATGCTGGAGGGTATGACGACAATGGCCGCCATCTTGGAAGCTGTCATCTTGACTATGCTTCAACATTTTTAAATAGTAAGTGGATCATGTGATATATCAGTCTGTGCTGAAATGTTCCAAGAAACCCAAACACGAAGTCATTTGTGGCATAACTCTAATCCTGTACGATAAAATGACACGTGAAATTGACCTGGAGAACGTCACTTTCACCTAGGACTACTACGCCTTCTTGAAATTGGGACTTCATCTTCCGGTAGTGTATTTAAAACTTTACAGTGCACTTCATATTGTAGCAATGAGGATCATATTTTCCAACATAACAGAACCTCGTATGTAGCCGTTTGGTTTTCGTTCCTTCAACAGTTTCAACAAAATGTTTTTTCATCATTCGGTTCACAGATTCTCCAAGTCAATTTCACGTATCATTACTATCTTTTATAGTAATGTTACTGCTGATAGAACACTAAATTGCATTCTATAGAAATTTAAATTGATTTGAGTGGTTATAGAACTATGGCTTACGCGCGTGTAGTAGCTATAACTGAACATTTCAGGGAATGCTTGGTATGATAACTACGGAGCGTGGTTAGTAGCTTCTCCACTTCTTTCTGCAGAAATTGTGCTCATAATCTTCATTTAGGAAGGGATTAGTCCATAATTGCCGTACTGCTTAGCAATGAAATTTAAATGGGTGGTCTAATTTAATACTCGTGAAGGTACATGAAACAATACATTGTGAAGACAGTAGATAAACTACAAAGTAAAAATAATGATAATCTTGTCGTTTTTGATAGGCAGGCAGAAAGGTGTATAGAAAATATCACTTATCGTTAGACCTCAAGGTCATCTCCATCAGAATGCAGCAGCTTTTATCAACGTTCTTGCAGTTGCGCAACTTCGTGAGTGGATTTTGACGCAAAGAAGGCCATGCGTGCCTGTCGCAAGCTTGCCTCATAAGCAAAGGATTTCCTAAAAAGTGGTTGTCCAGGGAATGGAAGAGGTGTTAATCTATTGGCGCAAGCTCCGGGAAGTATGGTAGATGGCACAGTCTAGCCAAGTTGCTGTATGGTATCCTTGACCACTCGCACCACATGGAACCTGTCAGCAAGGAACAGTATACCGTTGCGATTCACTCCTTCTGCTGCGGCGCCTGTTCCAAAAGCTGCGCGTACAGCTCCATAGTTCATGGTTTGACCCGGTGGTGGTAGCTTGTAGTGCACCGGATACAGAACATGATTTCGCCTGGTTGTTGAGGTGTTCTTGTGGCGTAAGACACGCTTGGAAGCCTCAAACAGGACCTACTTTTTGTCACTGGTAACACTTGATCGAATGTGGGTGTGTTACGGTACCGGGAAAGCAACGAAAAACAGACCGTCACTCGTTGGTCTTTTTTAGCTTCCGACAGTCTCAGTGATCACTTCTTCCTTTGTGACGTCTAAAACGACAAGAACTGTTTTGGTTAACTTGTACCTACTAATAGAGAGGATAAACATTCCTTGTATTTTGAACAGGGCTCGGTGTACAAGACGACTTAACATGCATATAACTGCAGTTTGCGTTTCTGGGATATGTAGACAGGATTGAAACTGAAAAATACAGTTACCCTGGTTTTCATTTGAGTAGTAGTTAGTTTGGCCAGTCGTTTATCATTGTTCTTATGCTTAACTTTGAAATAAGATAGACATAGGAAAGTAAATATTACGTTCGAGGATGACCTCCATACGTTAAAAGTTTCACTTTCTAGTTTGGAACTAGAAGGAAATTCTGGGTTAAAATCAGTCCTGTTGGTAGACGTAGAAACTGTGGTTATGAACTCAAGTGACTTAAGTTCATTTACAATAAATGATCTATGTAAGCTGGAAACTTATTTTTTTTCTTACTTACATTAATTGTATTATTTCTTTGGGTGTAGTCTCATATGAAGGGTATCGGGGGAAACCGGGGATGTCCATTTCTAGCGATTTTGTGCTGAATAGCTCATTCTATTGGGATAAATTGGAGCTACAAAACTGTGAAAGAATGAAGGAAAAATAATCCTAAATGACAACAGGAGACCATATTACATATTTGTTGAGCCGTTTGAACATTAAGAGATGAAGAAATTAAAACTTGATTTTCTCAGTAAACATAGTTTGTGACATCCCTTGTTTTCTCCCGACACCCTTCATATATGAAATTCTCTCTTTAGATAAAAACAAACAAATAGGTATAAAAATGTTCTGGTCATTGGTTAAAAAAGGTCTACCTGGAGCGGAGGTAGAAAGTATACTTGTCAAATGAATTTTGTACGACGATATAGTGAAAAAGGTGCAGAAATCGAAAGTAAGTCTCACAACTGAATATCTTGCCTTTGAGAGTCACAGTTTTATAAAGTATTAATGTTAAAAAAAAGTTAAATGCATATAAAATCTTTAGCTATTATTATGCATTTTTTTTACCGAGTCGTCATAGCTCAGTAGTAGAGCGTTGGTTCGATCCCAGTGGCCGACCATCCTGACGGAGGTTTTTCCAGGGTTTTTACTCGGTCACACCATAGGCTCTGGCCGACAACTTCTCGGATCCTTTCCCCTCCCCTATCCCGGCTTGAGCCTTAGGTACCTAAAGCATAAATATGATTCAAGTCATGATATTTTTTTTATTTCAGAAACTCTTCGTGCTCTGTACCTAGGAGACAATGACTTCGAAACTCTGCGACCAGAAATAGGACAATTGAAGAATCTACAAATCGTAAGTTCAATATTAAATTTACATGGATGGTGTATATAATAGAAGCTAAATCTTGAATATGTAGGACAGCTAATAACTGCTATTAGTTTAAAATCTGAATACAAGCATGCATATCCCAGCTAAGATTGGAGCGTACAATCATATATGTAAAGCCTATTGTCTTAGCCACACAACCTTGACACTACGTAGTTTTAATCCCCCCCTTTTTTAGTTTGAATTCTTGTTGTCCTTACGGCTATGCTCTGTTCTCACCAAGAATGATTACACCACTAGTGCCAAAAGTATCTTCGTATTTCTGAGTCGCACGTGAGTTTGTATTTTTTTTAGGTGGTTTTAAAAAGCAATTCTGTCAAAAGTTTACGATACTAATTATAAGTTGTATTTAATTTTATATCGATTACATGCAGGGCTCGAAATTAGCAGTGGTCCACTGGTCGACGACAAGTAAAAATGTCCAAGCGCCAGTAACTAAAAAATGTCAGTGGCCAGTGCTTTCTAAAGTTTCAATATATTAATAAACATACCTGTAAGTTGTATTTAACGTTTCGTCGACGTGCAAAAATAATAAACATATCGTGAAATCGCAGAATCTTAGAAACTAACATATCAGCTGATCACCTCAGTCGCAAGTGGTGTCGGAGACAGGAAACATAATTCGTATGCGCCATCTTATCGCTGAATCCATATTGCGTAATTATGATGTTGCTCCGGCAGTATCCTTCTTTATAAACAAAGGAGAAAGAGTCAGACTCCCCAATATTTCTCCCTATGGCCCCAGACTCCCAGCAGCAGATTCTTCCGGAAAAGATATATAGTGTAATAATTCAGACATCAGGCATTCCGATTTGTTTATTATGATCTTGTTTGGTTTGACATAGAATTTTTACAGGGCTATAATTATTCTGTCGTATTTGGTATCCTATATAGGCCTGTAGCCTAAAGGAATATAATAAAGTGGGCTATAAAATTACGGTGATTATCATTATTTACTGATCTGAAAAATGGCCAGTAAGATTTTTATTGGAACAGTGAAGAAAAAAATTCCAGTAAGTTAATTTCGTGCCCTGATTATATGTAGATCAGTCGAAACATAATATTGTTTGGCAATATGTATTATTATTGTAATTTTTAAACAGATCAAATGAGTTTAACCTTACTTGAACAGTTGTGCCTATTTTCCTAATATTGTCTATCAAAAGGTGACTCAGGAAGCGAAACTGCAGGGTCCTTACTGACCTAGGAAAATTAAATCTGGTCTTTTTCTCTGAACATTTTTTAAAACCTTAGTCTAAATCAGTGGGAATACTGTACTGTAACTAAAGTTACAATACCGATCCATTACCCGATTCTTCAAGGCACTCAAATGCGCAGACAAATTAATGGTGTCATCGGTTGTTTTCACGCCATTTTTGTTTTCAGTTAAGTAACGCCTTGGCTTTCAATTCATTGCAATTGTAGCTTCACGCTTGTATCCAGATATCCTGCTGTTTCAAAAGGATTTTAAAACAACATTGAAATTACAGATAATATTGACCCAACCAGAAATATAAATTATCCATGGCATCTATTCTCGGGTGCTTGTGCATAACCGGTTATGTCCAATTTTTTTTCAAATAAGAGAAGAATCTCTACTGGTAAGTCCTATCATACTTTTTTTTTTAAAAATGGGTTTAGCATGCTGTGAATTTCCGGACATTGGGAAAGTGCTGTGCATTTCCAATTTTCAAAACTAAGGTTTTGTGACTTAACAGCTTTTGCACAAGCACACGAGAATTTAAAGGCCGTAGAACATATTGTCCATTTGTCTTCTGCCATATCCGGATGCAGGAAATGTACTATCGGCGGCGAAAGTAAGTATCCACCTAGATTTCACGCTCAAACATGCATCCCAATTGTAATCAAAGTTTAATGAGTTGCATAAGCATAGGAGAACGTGAAAGTTGGCATTGTTTGTATGTATGAGAAATTAAGACAAGGAGAAAAAGCACAGTACTTTTTTAATGCTTCATATGTTTGAGCATGAAATCTAAGTAGATACTTACTTTGGAGCCGATAGTACAAAGAAGCACATATCAGTACTAAAAGAAAAAGTGAAGTTGGGTCCTGTGGAAGATGGATGGACCTAAAAATGTCTGTTCTGGGCTAAATAGACGTATTTGGAGTTTGTGTTTGTAAACTGTTTGAAATATAAGATGTGAGAGCATAGTTATTCATTTGTATGTTTAATATTTTACTTTGTAGCTGTCTTTGAGAGACAACGACCTTATAGAATTGCCTAAAGAAATTGGAGAACTTGCACGCTTAAGGGAGCTGCATATTCAAGGGAATAGGCTTACAGTGCTACCATCTGAAATTGGTAAGAGTACTACTAGCATTTTAAAGTTTCCAGTGAATATATGGTATTTTTAATCGAAATCAACAACGACCAAATGATTTTTTGTTGCAAACATGGAGCAGTCTACCTGATCATTTGACGAGAAAAATGAATACTAATTGCGCATTTTTCTGCTTTGTCTTGCTGGGTATTAATTTATACTGAATGTTGAGTATGAATTGCATAAAAGCAAGTTTGTGTGTTACGATTATCAGAATCGTAATTAAGGATTACAGTCAGTACGAAAGCCACATCTCGGACTGTATTTATATGCTATAAAACTGGATAATTGGTTTCACTGGAATTTAATGACAATATAAACCTTACTCACCTACTGTTTTACTGTAACGATAGGAAACATGAAAAGGGTGTGTTCGAAAACTTTTCAGAATATATAAGCTGCTCATACAAGTTATATGGATTGCTCAGTTGTAGGGATAAGTTTTTTTTTCATCTAATAGAAAATTGTGGTTTCATCATATTCGTATTTTGTAATCTAGCGCTAATTATGTCCATCCATTGCGCTTTCGTTTTATTAATTGCTGTTTTATAATCATATTTATAATATAATATAGTTTTGCAGTCTAACAGTCTTAATAATTGATGTTTTAAGATCAGTCATTTATTGGTTGCTATGGTTTCTGTGCGCCATAGCTGTCAGTGTCAGTCACTCTTAACTCTTGTCATTGTCGCATTTGATGTTATCACAGTTAATTTTGAATGTTCATGATGTAAAACTATTATATAAAACACTGCAACACTTTCTAACACTACTGAGTAAATTTTCTTGAAAGTCGAAAAAACTTTGGGATATTGTAAAAAATGCACAGGAGATTTCAGCAGCTTTTTTCTAGTTTGCCGCCATCTTGCCCAAAATCTATCCTCATATTACTGGCGGTTTAAACGGATTGATTTTGCTCTGGAACCATAAAGATGAAGGCTCTCGCCAAAAGACAGCCAGTGACTGTATTCTTCATTGGGGATAGACTATAACTATAAAGGCAGGAAAATAAATATTAAGTTATGTAAAGTGACAGATTGTTCATTCCGAGGTTTCAGTGTCCACATTTTTCTTTCAAGAATATGTAACGAAGTTCCTTTAGAATATAATATGAAAGTCTTGTCAGCAATACTAATAAAAGAGACTGGGAATACAACTGGAATGGGGACCTGTCTTGCATCTGAGTTATTGCATTTATGGGCGGGAATCGGAAGCAAACGCATTGAAGGTATAAGGATCAGATTTGAGATAATTACAGGGAAAACACAGAATTTGTTTAACTTTGGTTAGTGTAGGACAGCATTTCTCAACCTTTTACCATGCCTTCTGGCCGGCGACCTCCAAAAGTAATTTTAGTTATAATAAGGGGTTTCGTTTTACATTGTATGAAATAGCCTTCTGAAGGATTCAACACACACACATTTGGGGGTTTAAATTCAAAAGTGAACCTCGCTTATGGGAAAATACAATGTTAATTCAGAGGAACACTTTACCTTGTCTAATTTGATTAATTATCAAGAAATTAAGTGTCAGACGGTGTATATTTATCATCTCTCGATCTGGAGCTCCAATATTTTATAAACAGAAATCACCGTCTGACTTAATTTCTTGGTAATTGATAAATTTAGGCAGGGAAATCTGTTACTCTGAATGAACATTGATTTTCCCATAAGTGAGGTTTACTCTTGAATTTGATCTCCCAAAACGGCAGTTAAAATTTACTTTTGGAAAATTATTTTCACAGTCTTTGTGAGCCATTGTAGAAAATTTCATGGAAATATCTTGAAAACCTGTGTTTTTACAGATCTGTTTCTCAGCTACACGAATTACTAAAGAGTCTGTATATTAAAAACGTGGTATTTAGGACAAGGGTGGGCACTTAACTTTTAACGTAGAACTGAAAATGATTTGATAGTGTGTATGGGGAAAAATTGAACCGGACATTTTGAAACTGGTTAAATCAAAAGACGCTCAGATTTCGCGCTAACTTGTCCAGTCTTTCGTTACTTTTAAGGCTTAGTCTTTTTTTAATTTTGTGTAACATTTGCTTTTCATTTGAAAACGTGACAGTTGATTTGCTGCATTTGATAATAAATATCCTAATTATATTACCGGAAAACTATTTAACAAATTACATTATCTTTAGTCATTATAAAAAGTAAAATGAAATACATTCTTTGAAGTGTATTAGTTTTAGCCCACAAAACCTTAGTTAAATGTATTTTTTCACCACCCCTCGCGACCCCCACGTTGAAAAACCTGGTGTAGGATATAACTAAGGTTGATACTACACGGTAGTCCAGTACGCATGCATTTTAATGGCAAGTAACAAATTACACAATAAACATTCAATTTAGTGACTCATGGAGCTTTCCTCATTCGACGCATTCCGTGATGCATGATGAAACGTATCTGCAGCCTGCACAACAGCACAAGCAAGATGCATCGAACCAGCAAATCAATGAATGAATTAGTGAAGCCAGGAATGGGATATGGGAACGAACGTAAAGCGCGGAAGCTGGGAGCCCGCCGGGATACTCACTAACCAAAACGGGTAACTTCTCCCTCCCTCGCTGTAGTCTATACAAGATTGATTATTGAGTTTGTGGAATCACGGCTATCAGTCATTACAGCCTAGCGTACAAGAGTTCTTAGACGGTATGGTTATTGCGTCACCGACCAATATCGAGGCGTTGCGATGTTTAACTTTGAGTGATTAATCATTTACATCAGCGACTGGCAGGGCCGTCTCGGTCTTGCCGCCACTAACTATATGTCTAAAACTAAAGATAAAAAAATACAATATTTTTTTTTAGTTATATACAGATGAAAAGTATATTTCGACCTCTATGATGTCTTTCTCGAGCGTGAAGAATAGGTATAAAACTATTTTACTATCCGACTGCCGCCCTGACTGAAACTCGAACCCGGATCTCCGAGTTGCTGGTTGGATATGCTGTCCATTACACCACCACGGCATGACACTCTCCGAACTCGTCATTGCTGGTTATAGTTATGCAGACGGAGATTTTAGTTGAGGAATTTTCTGCAATCGTGCAGTGAAAGAATAGAGGCTATAATCTTTTTTTCACAAGAGAACACTGTATTGTAAATGTTGAAGTTAACAAAGCTGTTGTGTTATCGTGTGAAAAAGGGTAATAACATCCATTCTTTCCGCACGAGAAAGACCACATAGAGGTCTTGTCTGTTTTTGTCTTTATTTTTACCTGAAATTGCCCTTCTGGCTTTCCTTTGTCTTTTTGATTTATATTCATACATAATAATGTTGTACTTCAGTAATCATAATTTATGTTTCAATGACGTAAGTACAATTATGAATTTAACATCATTAATAATCGTTTAGTAGTCCAAACATGATCTAGGTGCATTTGCTTAAGATTGATGAAATTAATCTTGAATCAATGAATCTTATTTACAGGAAATCTGGATCTAGCTGGAAATAAGTCTGTGTTTAGAATGGAATATAATCCATGGGTCACGCCAATTGCAGATCAGTTTCAAGTGGGTGTTTCACATGTTTTGGATTACATTCGATCGGAAACATACAGATAGTAAGTTGAATCTTTTAACTCATACGTTCAAATAGAGAAATTGATCTGTAGGTTTAGTTAAGAAAAATTGTGCTTCATACGTATTGGAACGCCCTAGGTATTGGGGGAAGGGGGTGACGTCCACAACTTTAAACTGTCATATCTTGGCAGAAAATTTATTGATGAATAGAAATTGATGCTAATTTTTTCTACATACATGGTAAACACTTTTTTTTTATTTAATGAAACTTTTCCTGTCTATACTTGGCAGAACTTCTCACTTTTAGAGTGAACGGCTGACGGTATAACAATAATCCGCGGGAACTGGAGCCAGAGTTTTCTTCATTCGTATAATTAGACCATTACTTGCCTTTGCCTCCCAGTTGTAATCGTACACATTTCGTTTGTGATAAGCCGAGAACAGTTCAGTTGGGCGCAGCTGTGGTACGTTTAGAGGATTGTCCTGCTATT
>JAGDQP010031163.1:0-13755 GCA_022664845.1 Lepisma saccharinum | reverse complement strand
TTAGAACACTGAGAACTGCGGTGCATGCAGCGTCCGAAGTACCTCTACGACCTGTCTGAGTACGTAGTGAACATATATGCAAAATTTAATGAAAATTAACGTGGATACATCCACGAATACGAAAAAAGCTTTCACTAGAGCAAACTGCGTCGTCAGTTTGCATTTTATAACAAGCATATCGTTGTTTGTTTATATTTGAATGCTTTTTATGGCCTCTAGGTATCTATGGCTTAGGCCGAAGCATATCGTTGTAATACGTACTTAATTCTTGGAATATGTCGGAATATGGAATTCAGTGTATTCAAAACAGAATGTTTAAAAATTAAAATAAATTTATAAGATATGTGAGTTCTAAAGAATGCGACAGAGATTAAGATATGAGAGTAAAATAACTTAATAAAATACTTGTGTATCCTAAGATTTACGCATATGACGAAAAACTGACAAGACAAAATAACACTCCGGTTACTTTCGCCCCAGACTGAATTAAAATGCTGGAAAATTTTCTTCTTGGAAATCATAGATGTTGGATGAAAAGATGCAAAAGGGAAAAGAGATAGCTAGAAGATATTGTGTACGAGTAGTAATATCAAGTGAATACCGAAAGGAAAACATACCATATCTGTCTTATGCTGTACACCTCATCATTTCTTATGCAATGCTCATCAGACTTCTCATATTCGATTCCGAGAAAGTAGCTGTCATTACCTTTTAATATTGCATAATTAAGTTAGTCGATCTTCTGCTTCACACTAAATTAAATGTAAATTTGACATGACGTTGTTTCCGTCTTCGATAGAGTTAATTTTCGTTCAATCTCCTATAATTTATTTTGTCTCTCAACAGAGCTTGACTTTGTTACGAATAGGGGCAAATAGCTAAGCTACTTTGACCTACACCCAACGACTTCATCATTCTTAAAACTTTGCATGTAAATTTTATATCAAGCGCATCGTTTCAACACTTCAAGATTTTACAAATTTCTTATAACGTTTTAGTTGCCTAGGGGATGTGGCCAGTGAGCGAAGGACTGTGATTGGTTAACATCTGTTTAGTTTTGGATAGTAAACGATTTCTGGGACATGATTGGTGGAAGACGTAGAAAGGATGTCTTGGCCTTCTGGTGCTTTTTATGAATTGTTAGTGTTGATTAGTGTTTCGGCTGAGGAAGATGTTGTTAGAATATCGAAACTGTAACGCTTGTTGTGTATGTTTAGAATACAGTTAAGTGTAACAGCCTTGTCAGCCTGTTTTAATTAAACTAAGTATAATTACAAGGCTTTAGTTTAATTATATCCAAACTTTTAGCATGATATTATGAATTTTACTATCGTATTATGGTATTGTGTAAGATCGGTACCTGATGCATGCATGTGACATTCTCACGAATGATCTTATGGGTATAGGCCGACGTCAAAGAAATGGACAAAAATAGTCGAAAGAAAAATTCAAAGCATCAAAACGAAGAAACGGTTATGCCGACGAAACGCAAAAATGATCTCAACGTCGAAACAAATGGATAGATCGTGGATACAAAGGGTCAAACCATTGAAACACAGAAACAATTAAAGCGTTGAACGATCTCAGTGTGTAGAAAAAGGAAAAATCCACAATATAAAGGGAAAGAAACGCCTATAAACCAATGGACAGAACATCCACACACTAAAGTGGTGAAAAACATTGCAAATCAAAACAATGTCTTATCCCTCTGATAATAACAATTTTATAATAGCGATAAGAACGGTCAACAGCAAAAATACAACAATGGAATATGTAACGATTTTCCTCCGTAAACTCCCTGCGCTTCTGTTACGCGCATAGATGTTTGTTTTCGCGCCTTCTATCGTGCTGCCATCTTCAGCCTAGGTAGTCAACTGAACGCATGTTGGCGTCAGTTGAATAGCACGGTAAGTGTGGAGTAGGAGGTCGAATCCTCCCTCTTTAAATTTCTAGGTTTAATTTACTTAGAAGTGCCAACTAAAGTATGTGTGGTAATGTATAATTTATTTTCCATTTATATATGTAAGTAGTTACGTATTCAAGTAATTATTGGAATCGTACCCGGAAATAGATGTGCACGTGAATTTAAAGATGGAATCGAACCCGTGATTGCATGCTTCGTAACGTCGCCATCTTATGTACGTAATTACATTTTCGTGTCTCTTGCATTCTGTTAATATTTATTTAATTATTGGAATTGGTAATGTTATGTAATGGAATCGTGTTATGTTTGCGATTTGTGAAACTTAATGAATTATACCGTGGATTTTTATCTCTTTACGAAACTATAACTTCGTGTCTTTTGCTTTGTTCTGAATGCTACAACTGTATTTTATACAGATATTGTGGAACATTATTCTGCAGTTAAATTTCTTTGGATTATATTCTGTGCTTTTGTTAGCAGCTTGTAATGTACTCAATGCTGCTCGGCAAGAAATAATCACTTTAACGAAATATTGTAATGAGAAAATACAAGCCAATGTAGGACTAGTCAATGGGGATTGTAACCTATTTAGACCTATCTTTGTGTTTCTAACCCTAAATTCCCCT
This sequence comes from Lepisma saccharinum, assembly GCA_022664845.1. Lineage (NCBI taxonomy): Eukaryota > Metazoa > Arthropoda > Insecta > Zygentoma > Lepismatidae > Lepisma > Lepisma saccharinum. The sequence goes on along the minus strand of JAGDQP010031163.1, from coordinate 11,205 downwards.
TGGTCAAACGGAGTAGTAGTTGTAGTTGTGGTTTTACTCAACCGAGTATATGCACACGAGTTATTAAATATTAAGAACTTTTCATCATTGTTCGCTCGTAATATTGAATGAGACACGTGGTTATTTTTCATGGAATCATTTTTTTTTCTTCAGCAATCGAAGTTGCTTTCACTATATGAGTTATTTAGTAATGAAATTCAGAACACATACTGGCACTAATGTAAAGAATTATATTATGAATAATGATCGTAAAGATTTGGTAAGTTTGTTGTGGAACTTTATATTTTATAGAATTTGAATGAAGCATTTAAACTTCATTGCAATAAATACTTTGTTATTTCAAAACGTAGTCCTGCCTGTATCTTTGAAAAACCAAGCTGTCCTCAGGTTTATTGAATACTTTTATTTTCTAGTCTTAACAGTTGAAACAGTTGAAATCTTAACAAAAATCCTAGAAAGGGCACAGCCAATGCTCTAGTATGCTTAGTGGTACACAGTGGGTGGTTTGAAATATTGCCTTGTACATTTAGCTGCCAAGTTGTCAGGTGTCTGGATTGGGTGACGGGTGGAAGTTTTATTTTGTCCGGTACCTTACCCAGGTGCAGGTCGGTTTGTGTGGACAGTGCAAAGTGGTATTTCCTACTCATATATTTCGGGGGGCTAATTATAAAATTACTTCCTGAATATTGTGTATACACGGCCACCGTGCCGTTGCAAATAGTCCTTGCAAAACTCAATTACCACATCCAGTTTAGTCAATTCACTTTGCTTTGTATTCAAAAGGATGGATTTAAGAGCTAAGAAGACTCTCATTGACTGCATTGTAAAAACAAAACAATAAAACCTACGTTTGAACAGTAAAGTGTCTGACAGCACGGGCGCCAACAAAATCGACATAAAGAACGGTGTCTTCAGCGTAAATATGTTTTTACGGTGAATATCCTATCGCGATAAATGGTGGAAACACCGTAAAGCATATTTTTATGGTGATATTATTGGTGTCAGTGCTGATTTTGATACACCGTAAAATCAGCCACTTATTTTTAAGTGTGGAACAATTCTGATCTACCATTGAGAATTATACAATATTAATACAGGATTCATACAGAATACAGAAGACCATGTGAAAAACAAAACACCCGAGATACACAATGAAAAATAACGGAATTAAGGAAGTCTGTCATATGAACACAGAAAATCACAGAATTTCGGATGCTGATCAAGATACCTGTAAATCAAAACCAATGGGAAGGCGGAGTATGGGGACATCTGGGATCCGAGGTTCTAGGTTAGGGAAGCACAGTTAAAACTTGTAATTTATTGAAATTAAACAAATAGATGAAAAAAGGTCTGGTGAATTTAACTCTCGATACATTAATATGTTCTATGCTATATGCACTCTACGCTACAGTTCCAACTACAGTTGGAAATATTGCTCATTTAATAAAGAATTTCTGGAAGTCCTCTACTTCTTTTGGGGGTATCCCATCCGCACCCATTACACAGGCTTGGAATATGCATTTTTGGATAGAGCAGGTTTGAAGTCTTTAAGTGTACCATGCCGCCTCAGTTCGACTGTTAATAGTATTGGGAATATTAAGCTCTAAGGCTCATTTCCCCCCACTTTTTGTAACCTATAGCGCCGAACATTTGAGCACCCTCCATGGCAGTGCTGGATTAATGTTTATTGTGGGTCCTAGGCTATTGACTCCTCATCATGAGCTAAAGACACTATTTGGGCCTCTTTACCTATCGCCTGTAGTCGTAAAATTAACTAATTTAGCTTTGGCGGAACCCCTAAACGAGTGGGGACCCTGGGCTGCAGCCCCTTTAGACCCCATAATTCGGCTCTGCTCCATGGTCTATGCTTTTCTTCTTATTTTCATCAGGAGGAATCTCATGAGGTAGTTTTGTCGGTGTTATTTTGCAGCACCCTGTATAATTTTTCTCGGGATATTAACGAGTGAAATGTGCGCTGTCGAACGTTTCAAGAACAGGTGCGTTCTCATCTTCATGGTGTGTTCTTTCTCATCTTCGTGGTAGGTGCTCAATTCTCACCATGTTTCTAATCTTCATGGTAAGTTCACTAACTCACCACGGTTTTCACCTTTATGGTAAGTGTTCTATCTCACTTACTATCGTTCCCATCTTCATGGTAAGTGCTTGTTCTCACTCACCATCATTGTCATGTTCATGGTAAGTGCTCGTTCTCACTTACCATATCGTTCTCACCTTCATGGTAAGAGCTCGTTCTCACCTTCATGGTAAGAGCTCGTTCTCACCATCTTTTTAATCTTCATTGTAAATGTTCGTTCTCAATTAGCATAGTTCTAATCTTCACGTCAAGTGTTCCTTCTCACCATCTTCTAATCTTAATGGTAAGTGTTCCTTCTTACAATGAAGGTGAGAACGATGAGTGTTCACGAAACACAGGATAGAGTGCATCTTGCATGGTTGATAACTCTAGAAGAATTAAATAAATCAGTTAGAAGTCAAGATATAATTAATATAAGTATCTAAACCTTGCATTTCATTTAAGATAGGAGTGCAGGTAATTAAGGTTTCACTTACCTCTACTAAAAATACCTTTTAACTCATTTAACTTATCTGGTGCAAGATTGACTTTCAGAAATAGTTGCCTCAGAGTAAGGAGCTCATGAGTACGCTTTGCATCCTGGAATTGATGTAGCTGGGTACTTCTATCTGAAGACCTTAAATAAATCAAACGCAAATGAATTAAATGATATTTCAGAAGTTATGCTACAGAAATGTTTCATTCCATATTGGTAGAAAGTTACAAAATTGAATAAGTGTTACATTCTATTACTTCTCTCTCTCTATTCCTGTATTGATCAGACTTTCATTTGTACAAAATAATGTCATCAGAAACGACAGGAAACTTGAACATATATAATATCTAACGTATACAATGATGTAGAATCGACCGACATGTTTTAAATGTAACCTGTTCTGCTGTTGATGATGTAGACTAGTCAGCGTGATTCCAATGCTAAAGGTGATGACAACATTTTAAATTACTCGGTTTCAACCGGTTTTTGTACCATGCTACATGGCACCAGTTCTTTTCATATTTATTTTTTACTGTGAGACAAAATATGTGATTGAAATGAAGATTCAGGAGATTCGGGTAGTGGAGTTGTCGCTAATACGCATATTTCCTAGAGCTTCATATTTCACATCTACTATAGGTCTACCTGTTTTCTTGAATCTACTCACCACACCAGTATGGTGTTCAGGAGGAAACCTGATCATGACGAACAGCATTAAAATGCGGTCATCATAACAATCTAAACCGACACTGTTCTTCTGACAAATTTTGTTTCGTAGTGAAAAGGAAAAGAGAAGATGCAATGCTACACGGTACAACGATTTATTTGCAGTCAGTAAAATACCCTTGTCTCCTCTTTCCGTTGCAGCATGAATTGTTACTCTACGTTATTTGATTTATTTGGTACGAAGTTGCTTTGGTTGTTAGATCCTCGTTTGAACGCGAGTGAACAGATTAAGTCCATGTCTTCCTGCTTCATCTACTGGGCTCCCAGAAATATTTATCAGAATTCCTACGTTATCAAAAATGAACGCGAAACAGTAATACCTGTTTTGCCTATTCCTGTTTCGCCTACTGTCAAGATGAAGGGATTTTTTTTTTAGAAATGGGATTTATGGCTTGTGAATTACCACATTTTATCCACAGAGCATAGACAAACCATATTCTGTACATTATTTCAACAGGTCATTTTGCAATAACCACATCCCTAATTATACTTAATATACTATTAATTTGGTATCTCTAAAATTGTATTTTTAATATTAATCAAATATCTTGAGTGTCAAGGTGAAGCGAGAAGAAGGGTAGAAAAGAAACAAATTCTTGATTTTAATTGGTAAATGTCAGTTAATTTTATAAGGTCAGATGTAAGGCAACCCTTAGTGAACTTGAACACGTAGTCATACAATTACAAGTTAATGTACTGTTTTCAGAACAAATGGTCACAGATATGGCGAACTTCGTTGACACCTAAAGTTATTCTTCTCCAAAGGTTGCAGGTACGTTTACGTTGCTTTAGTCTCTGTGACAGTATATTGTATTTACCATTACGAAGTATCGCTTTTGGGCTCCAAGTTTCATAACCTGTGTTTCGAAAACGGAGCAGAATTCAACCCTTTTTTCTTGTATCGATACCAGGATTCACCTCCCAAAGTTTGTAATCATCTTTCCTTTACACCCTGTATATCTGTATAGTATATTTTCCACGAACATTTCGACGTCTGGGGCGATGATGGCCTGGTTAGCTTATACGATCGGGCCGACGGGGACACGTTGTCAAAATTACACTTTTTCCGGAGTTGGCCCGTCAACTGGTCATCGGTAGTTTCAGCGCTACTCCCGCCGTAATCGTACTCTTATCCTATCTAATGCCGGATGTTGGCCAATACACCACTCATGCGTTATACTATCAGAAATTTACTTTTTTCATATTACTAGAAATTAATGTGATCGTGAGTATACATTTTGTCTTTATTCCCTTACTCGTAATGGATTTTAGTTTTGCACTAATAGCTGTTAATTTTTGCACTGAATGGATTCGAACCTTCAATCTTTAGATCTGTTTTAACGCTCTGTCGCTGTAACCACTATCCTACGGGGGAATCTTGCGATTTGCAATCTGTTACGAGGCTGTAGTCTTAAAGGAATGCGATCCCCCAAAATATGACATATACGTATGCCAGCGTGGGGCCGCTGGTAGCAAGGACGAGAGTGCACCGATTGTACCGCTTAAGACACCCACGGGCCGACTCCGGTGAAAGTAATTCCGACGACGGGTCGATGGTGGTAGCCGTCGTCGTCCCAACATACATGCCGGACATCAATTCCACTTAGCAACTATCCCGATGTAGCATTTTATGACCCGAATAAGCCAGCCACTATCACACCGAAAATCGGTTACCGCTAACGTCCGGCTGATCAGCTGCCTGCGACTCTGTGATCATCTGCCGTGCCGTCATATCCTGCGGTGGGCCGACAAAGTTCAATAACCACTTGCTCATGAGGTGGGTTCAGTATAGCAACATTTTGAACTTCTTATTTCAGTAGGTCGCACCAAAACAGAATCAGTAGGTCCTACTGATGGACGAGGTTACGTCATTTATTACCCTTATGCAGATATGAGTCTTGTTAAACAGACACGCTCGCTAATCTGACAGTATTTTTTTTTTAAATTTTCAATCAATAAGACCAAGAGGTATACTGGTTGTTTGTTTTCTATATTGTTACGGGATAAAATCACGGAGGAGCTGATCTTACTAAAGTGAAGAAGGATAACAAAAATCAAACGTGACAAGAAACCTGCCTTCGCTTGCTAACACTTTCCCGGCATTACAGGTACGTGAAACGTATAATTCCAAAGAGTGTTAAAGTATTGAAAATGCCCTCAAAAGCATGGAAGAATATTCCCTTAAAGAAAAAAGTTGCGCTTCTTGAATGCAATTGACAAAGCTAGTAAATACTGACGACATTACAAAGTCGGAGGATATTTCGAGGAGGTCCGGACGCCATATACCGCCTTAGTACGCCCCTGCCCAATGTGTGTTTTCATATGAAGCAGGCAATTTAAGAGCGTCATAACAATGGCTAAAACACGCGTAACCAACAGCAAGTTAAATAGTTAAGAATCGCCCCCTAGTGGTGAATTATTATTTAAAACCAACTATATTATATTGTTTTACAAGATTATGATGCTATTAACAGTTCAGATTAAAGTTACTTTTAAAATATATTTCTAAAATGCTTTCGAGATTATTGCGTCTGTACATTCGTGAAGTTATGCCGGGACTATAGAGGCTATATTTTAATTATTCCGCCCTCCGTTCCAGCACAACTTTAGCACTGATTATTATTATTTAAACAATTGTTTCTCTTCGCACTGTAGTGCTAAAATACAGTTTATTGAGTAAAATTGTCCATGGCAGTGATTTGAACTTCCAAATTGACTAAGTTGGTTTGGAGTGATTCAGAATCACGGTAAGATTTACTTTATCTACTCCAACAAAGTAAAATGTTCAGGAGAAAGATAATATTAAGGTGTGTAGGAGTGTTGAAACACAAATTAGAATAATTTTTTGTAGTCATGAAGCAAGGTAATAAGAGTGAAAGACGTAGATATATGTGCTTCCGCCATGGGTTAGGATATCCGGCTCCAAATCAACTGGAGTGCGTATTTTACACATTAAGATTTATAGTGCGGTTTCCATAACAGGTTTTCTGTTGCTACTTGTCTGATTGTGCGTATGAAATCGTCAGAGAGAATTATTAAAAAGGAACGAATTGTGTGGAGCACAGTAGATGGTTTGTGTTTGGAGTTGATATATTTTTTGTTTTTTCGCAGAGTCAGTTCTTTGTTTATTCATAGGGTTTCAGGTTAGGTAAAATTTGGTTATGTTACAAACTATGAACTTATTTCTTACGTAAGAGGAAGCTCCATCTGAACTGCCCGGGGCATATATTCAAGCCAGTGCAGCATATTTTTGCATATTTTTAATACTGCTCCGGACGAGAAATCACCATGTTCAACACATTATTTTGGATCTGATTTTGAAGATCTAGAGGCGTTAAGTTAAAACTAACTAATACAAATTTAGCTAACCCAATTCAACCTAACCTTCACTGTGTTGATCGATCTAGGGCAGTATCTAAACTGCAACCCATAATGGAATCAAACATTTGCTGTACATGATAAATGATAATTGTATAAAAGATGGCAGGTGGCAGGATGTCTGACTGCATTGGTACCGGTAAGTTTTACTGGAAAACTGCACAAATAATTGAGCGAGAAAGTATAGAGGTCCGCGTTGTTATCATTGACATGCATTCTAAAAGTATTTTTTTAAACTAAACGAATCTTACTCCATTTTCGAAATATTTATCTTTTAAAGACACACTGGAAATTAGATAATTCATTTATTATGCTAGTATGATGTCGCATGAGAAGTTCCTTTGTTACACCTCGACTCCGTTGTTTTTAAAATTAGAATTTCATCCTTGCGTTTTCGTTTCGTTCACGTTTAAATTTATGCAGCAATCAAGGTATGTAAATAACAGGTAAAGCATTTACATTGGCTCAATGGTGTATGACGCAACTGGCAGATACTGTCGTTAAGCAAAGAGGATCCGTTAGAGAAATCTGTCTGTATTCTAGCATTGGAAATCGCCAGCTAGGTAACGACAACGACAACCCATCTGTGCAGCAATAAAGAAGTCTCTTGTCTACTAATTAACAAACTTTCCCTCACTTCCATGGAAAATATATTTAAAACTTGGCTTTATTGGCATCTTTTCTTTATGATCATTGATCTCTATGTAAAACGATACTGAACTACTCGATGCTATTAAAAGAATATGATTATGTGAAGGCAGCGCAGCCAGCTTTCCTTGCAGGCGCTTGCCGCATACTTTGCTTGCGATTTTTATCAGTAGCCAATAGAAACTCGCGTTACACGTAGAACACTTACTTAAACACGTGAAGTGTTTCTTACAGTGCAGAAATGTACAGAGTTCTCAAGAAATTGACGTAGGTAATTGGATATTGTTTCTCTTGCATAATAATGCAAAATTGCAATCCTTCAGTCGTGAGAAGATTTACACGGAGTCCTCTCTGGTCGTGGGAAGATTCACATAAATTTATCTTCGGTCATGGAAAGATTCACTCGGATTCATCTTCGGTCGTGGAAAGATTCACACGAAGTTGATGTCAATAACTATAGCTGACATTGTGAAGTAAATGCTGATCGTACGAGATGCATATCTCGTAGACCTTCCCATGGTCTTGGTTCACATCGAATCAATATCAGAAATTGGATATTACTATCATTGCAGAATTATTGCTAATTGATGTGGGAATCGTGTCTTATAGAATTCTCATGAGTTTGGAATATTTTATGCGACTTGTATCGGAATTCAACCTTGATTATCTGGTTACTGTCTCGCAAAAGCTCACAATATCGTTTATTCTAAGATTTTCCTTATTAGCTAAATACATATGAGTTTATTAAAATAATATATTGAATTAGAGATAGGTTGCATTACACTTTATTCAATAGTTGGTGTTTTACGAGGAAAAACTCACTAGCGTTTATTGATAACTCTCATGATCAGCTCTCTGGTACCATCGTACATTATTTTTGAACCCCAGCAACATGCTGTCACAAGAAACTTAAGGACGAGAACTTCTTATTAATCTCCGTCAACATTTATAACTCAATCCTGTAACATCAAATTTATCAGCAGCAGTTATATTCATCTTTGACTTTAATAAATTTTTCTGTGTTTAGCGAATGGATCTAAATACAGGAGACGGATCCACTTCTATTGACCCGAAATTGAAGCCAACACAAGCCACGAGTACCTGGCAGGTGTAAGTGATTAAAAAAACAACAACTGAACATCATTTTCCGTACAATACCTTATTTAAAATATTCCAATCTTCCTCCTCTCTTCCTTAGCTAGATCTTCATCCATTCTATGCTTCCACATCCCAGACATAGACCAACCAATAAGACGCAAGTAAATCCCAATTCACCAGTCAAGAATAATCGAAAACCGGCGTCAAGTTGACCGTCAATCCGTCTACCGTATTTACATCCGTGTGTTTATGGAAAACATATCTAAATATTCCCTACGACTTCCATATCATTTTCGGATAAGAGTAACTTCATCATTTTCCATACTTCAGAACTGCAATTGTAACTTCGATTGATTTGAAAAATCTAAGAGTAACTTTAAATGAACATTTAACTACGTAAGTCAATGTAGCACTGATTTTTTTTTTTTAAATCACCCTCTAATGAAGTTGGAAATATACTTTTCAAAGAATGAATTTCAAAACGAAAATAGTGTTCTTAATTTTTGAAATGAAACTGATATATATATCAGTGCTACGTTTTGAATACATGGATGGATGTGAGCTCCTGCGTAGCTTAGTCGGTAGCGCGTTCGACTTCAGTGCGAGCGGTATCGGGTTCGATTCCCGGTGGGGGCTCAAAAATTTCGAAATTGAAGCCAGAACAAGCCCTGAGTACCTGGTAAAGTAATTGATTAAAAACAAATCTGAACTTCACGTTCCGTACAATACCATATTCAAAATATTCAAATCTTCCTTCTCTCCAGTTACCCCTATCTAAAAGCTATACTGGACTGACTGCAGCCATTGAAAATTTCATGAATATGTGAAGAAAGGGAGCGGAGAGAACACTTAATTTCGTTTGTCCACTTCCAGTCTAAACCAATATGGACCAAATTTTCGGTTCTTACTAAGTTTTTTTACGCTTGATATCGGTGTGTGGCCTGTTTTTATTTATGCCTTAATTCTTGCAAAAAAAGTAAATATTATTTGTAGTATTTTCTGTTATATGTAGAGTACGGTAAACTATTATATGAATAACTCAGAAATTAAGACTTAAATAAAAAACGTGCCACACAGCGATAAGAAGCGTATAAAACTAAGTTAGAACTGAAAATTTGGTCCACATTGGATTAGACTGGAAGTGGGTAAACGAGTTTAAATATTTGCTCTGGCATCTATCTTTCAACACTACACAGTCACTCCAGTATCGTTACTTATAGATCTCGATGCTCCTCTCGTATCAACATGCACGGCAGTGCATGAGCCAAGTTCTTCACGTCAGAAAACGTCAGCACTGCCAGAAACATGTTATATAGGAACAAGAGTTTATGGCAAAATCGACGATTTGGGGGCCCCGTAAGAAAAAAGATGTTAAAGATAGGAATATGAGCTTTTGCCGTTAAGGAGATATGGTAAATATGTGCAGATCTACAAAATTTCATATTCGTATCTCAAACTATGTTCTAGTTGTGGACCCCTGAAATTGCACATTTTAGGCTAACTGACTCACTCACTGACTCACTCATCATATTGTTTAGGGTGTTTGGAGTAAGCTAGAAACATGAAATTTGGTATGAAGGTAGAGGATGATAAGTAGATAAAGGAACAATTCCGACATTTTGAAAAGGTCGCCATCTTGGATTCAAGATGGCCGCCAAACCTAAAATTTCAAAGAATACACAGCCTAAACGACTAAAGATAGAACAGTGAAATTTGGTATGAAACTACATCATTGATAGCAAATTAAGGACTATTTTTAAAAAATTGAAAAAGTCGCCAACTTGAATTCAAAATGGCCGCCAACCCTAAAATTTTAAAGAATACACAGCCTAAACGGCTGCCGCTAGAATGATGAAATTTAGTTTGACAGTACAACATTATTAGTAGATTATGAAAATATTACAAAATATCTCAAAAGACGCCATCTTGGATCCAAAATGGCGGGCGTCATAAATCCATTTTCCAACTGCTTGAGCCAGAGATACGAAATTTGGCATAATGATGTATTATCAAGAGTAGTTTAGGAAAACATAACAACGTTTTAAAAAATTCACCATCTTTGATTCAAAATGGCAGCTGAAATACCATTTTTCACATCGTTCGAGATAGAGAAATGAAATTTTGTATGACAGTCTATCATCACGAGTATGTCACGAAAATATAAGAAAACGTTAAAAATATGTCCATCTTTTATCCAAAATGCCCGCCTAAGCCCCACTTTATAACGACTGAAGCTAGAGAAACGAAATTTGGTATGAAGGTGTACCATTACGAGTAGGTTAGAATAAATTCGGCTCGTCTCCCCTACTAGGGTACAGTTCCCAGCTGGAGCCTGATTGCGATAAAGGGGTGCGCCCCAGCGAGGCCATCTTGGAATTCTGGGGGCAGCGCCCCAATGAGGCGAAGCGAGTATATACATTACACAAGTGTAAAAAGCTGCGAAATACGAGCAAAAGCACCAGGGGTGCAAACTGTCCAGTCAACTCCTTCAACCTTAAAAAGTGGTGAAATGGAATATGGATGAGCCTAGTTCCTCGCGCCAACTTCCAATACTCCTGCGTGTCTCACCAAGTTTTACTCGTCACAAACACTAGCACTGTCAGGAACATGTTATACAGGCAGAATGTGGAAGTTTCCCCATTCGGACGCAGCGCTCTGGAGTATGAGGGAATATCTGCATCATGTGGCGCAGTGCACTGCAGATTCTGGTTGTGATAAAAAGACGCAGTTCCTCCAAACTCCTCAAGTTCGATGCGCGGCCTGCCGTGGGATTCTTGGCGCAGCG
>JAGDQP010031162.1:1231-22110 GCA_022664845.1 Lepisma saccharinum | reverse complement strand
TATATATCTGGTGTAGTAAAAAGTAATCCATTATTTTTGCATGACATTGAAGGCTTGACTTACCATAGTTAGAATGATCCGATTTAGGTCACATATGCGCCGTTTTGTTCGATAACGTGTTGCCATTTGGAAGGTAATATCATGATGCCTCTCTCATAGAAGCCCTTGTCCCTATTGGCAAAAAATTGAGACAGTCGATTTTCACAAGCCTCTCTTGAAGCGAATTTTTCACCAGCAAACGTGTTCGCCATGGACAGGAACAGATGGTAATCACTCGGTGCCAGGTCCGGACTATAAGGTGGATGCATAAGAACCTCCCAACCAAGCTCCCGGAGCTTCTGGCGAGTCACTATCGATGTGTGTGGCCTGGCGTTGTCCTGGTGGAACACAATGCCTCTCCTATTGGCCAAAGCTGGCCGCTTCTGGGCGATTGCTGCCTTCAGACGGTCCAATTGTTGACAGTATAGTTCCGAGTTAAGGGTTTGGCCGTAGGGGAGCAGCTCATAGTAGATAATTCCCTGCCAATCCCACCAAACACACAGCAAAACCTTCCTGGCCGTCAATCCTGGCTTGGGCACCGTTTGCGCCGGCGCACCGCGCTTCGACCACGACCGTTTTCGCGTGACGTTGTCGTAAGTGATCCACTTTTCATCACCAGTCACCAACCGCTTCAGAAATGGGTCGCTTTTGTTGCGATTCAGCAGCGATTCGCAGATGGAAATTCGGTCCATGAGGTTTTTTTGCGTTAACTCGTGTGGCACCCATACATCAAGCTTCTTTGTGTATCCAGCCTTATGCAAATGGTTCCACACGGTTTTTTGTGCAATGTTTAGCTCTTGGGCAATCGAAACAGTGCTTACATGACGGTCGGACGCGACAATGTCCATGATTTTATCGACATTTTCGACACTTGGCCTTCCAGTGCGTGGTACATCTTTGACGTCAAAACTACCGGAACGGAATCGACGAAACCAAAATTGCGCGTGATTGGCTGTTACAGCATCAGGACCATAAACACTATTCACATTTGCAGCCGCCTGCCTTGCGTTTTCGCCTTTATCGAAGAAAAACTGTAAAAATATAGCGTATTTTCTCTTTGCTAGTGTCCATTTTGACGCGCGCTCACACAACACTGAGTCAACTCATCACAACTATCTGAACATTGTTTGTAGTACGCAATCTCATCGTTTGAACGCCATCTCGTTGAACCCGATCGGACTTATACAACGCGAGATACAGATCACTGAAGCCATCTATTGGCAAAATAATGGATTACTGTTTACTACACCAGATATTCAGACCTACCGATCGAGTGTATGCACGCAAAATATCATGGCCCTTTGCCAAAAATGCCGGATTTCGGGCTTAAATATCTCAGATGGGTCCTCGTGAAAAAGTCTGAAATCTGGTACCGAGGTGAACATTCCCTTAAAAGTAGTTCTGATAACTTCAGGTATGTAGAAACCCACATACGAAAACTAAAGTTTTTCTAAAATGGTGATGTAACTATTTTCTAAAATTATCCAGGTATGACCCAATTTTACTTCACTAGGCTAAACCAATCTAATCTTATCAAAAATCACTAATGTATAAAATGGTCCACTTAGCGTGGCTCAACCTGGTGGTGTTCTAATAAGAAATCTCTGCAACATTTTTCGGTAGATTTCGAAGAGAAATCTACCTATTGAGATCGGTACGATATCAAAGTGTATATATATAAGGGGTAATCAACTGAAACCCGTTCGTTCCATGTATTATTGGTATAGTGTGTAGGAGGATATTGTTTGTTTAATAGTGTATAATGACTAATGTCCCTGTGTGTTGGGTGTAGGAATGTTGTTGATACGTGTTTCCGTTTTGCAGGTATAACGAGTGAAAGATGGCGTTCAAGATCCCCAATCCGTCCAAACAGGACAAGCAGTTTCTGAGTGCCGAAGGTTGTCAACCAGCTGAAGTGTTCCGGCGTATGAAAGGCGTGTATGGTGATGCATGCGTCTCCAAAACAACAGTGGTGGACTGGGCCAGAATGTTTCGGAAGGGGCGTGAACAAACCACTGATTATCCCCGTCTTGGTCAAGCCCATGTTGTTGCCACAGAAGACACGCGTGAAAAGGTGAATGCGGCTATAGCTGCGGATAGACGCATTAATATTCAATCCATAGCGAACGGGTTAAACATGAGTTATGGTACTGCTCACAAAATTGTGAAAGATCTGGGGTATCATAAAGTGTGCGCGCAGTGGATCCCCAGGGTGTTGACGGAGGACCAAAAGTTGGAGCGTATGGGTTGCGCCATTGAACATTTATCCCGTTACCATTTGGAAGGTAACGACTTCTTGCTGCGCATTGTTGCTGAGGATGAAACTTGGTGCCATCATTTTGAACCGAGTTCAAAGGCTTCCAGTATGCAGTGGAAACACCCCTCATCTCCACGTCCCAAAAAGTTCAAGACGCAACCGTCTGCGGGGAAAGTTATGGTGTCTGTGTTCTTTGATTGCCATGGACCATTATTGCTCGACTTCAAGGAACCAGGACAGTCCGTCAACGCCGCACGCTACTGTCAGACCTTGACACAGTTACGGAGAGCCATCAAAAACAAAAGGCCTGGTTTATTGACCGCTGGAGTCATTGGGTTGCATGACAACGCGCGTCCACACGTTGCAAACCAAGTGCAGGATGTTTGAACGATTCAAGTGGGAAATGTTGCGACACCCGCCCTACATCCCTGACCTTTCACATCTTTGGGCCTCTAAAGAAGGCATTGAAAGGTCAGAGATTTCAGTCTGACGCTGAGGTTCAGGACGCTATGCGTCATTGGTTTGATAGTCAGCCGTCCAAATTTTACATGGACGGCATTTGTAAGTTAGTGACACAGTGGGACAAGTGTCTCAACGCTCATGGTGACTTCTGAACAATATTTTTACTGCACGCTAACATAGACGCCTCTAGATAGTGTAAGGTTTCCGCTCGAAATAAACTTTAATATTTCGTGAATTATGAACACTGAACGGGTTTCAGTTGATCCCCCCTCGTATATTAACACGCTAGCGGCCATAATTTTGAAGATATTTAAACTAAATTTTTATATGTTGTTTCTAGGCTTAATAGCTCGGTTAAGTTCGTTAATGAGTAAAATCGGTCGTCATCTTGGATCCAAAATGGCCGCCGAACCCATTGTTGTATAGAATACACAGCTTAAACGGCTGCAGCTAGAAATATCAAATTAGGTAACACGGTACATTATCACCTGTATGTTACTAAAATATTACATGATGTATCCAAAGACGCCATCTTGGATCCAAAATGGCGGACCTAAAAATCTATTTTCCGCACCGTTTGAGCTAGAGATACGAAATTTGGCATAAATGTGCATTGTGACGAGTAGTTTAGGGAAATATTACATTTCGGAAAAGTCGCCATCTTTTATCCAAAATCCCATTTTGCACATCGTTTGAGCTGGATAAATGAAATTTTACTGGAATATGTAACACCACAAGTAGGTCACAATAATATACGAAAACTTTCAAGAAGTCAACTTGGATCCAAAATGGCCGCCCCAAAAACCCAATTTCCAAATCATTGAAGGTAGAGAAACGAAATTTTCTTTGAAGGTGTATGACCAAGAGTAGGTTACAATAAATGGGGCAAATCACCCCTTTGGGGGCGCAGCTCCCCGCGGGATGGTGCAGATTGACACCATTGTGGTGTAGTGCTGCAGGGAGATTTTGGTTAAGATAAAGGAGGTGCATCCTCTCAAAAAGAGCGAACCCCCTACGGGGGTCTGCGCTTCCAGCGAAGCAAAGATATATATACGTCTTGTGGGGTATCGTTGAACAGCTCTTGATGAGTAATCTACAAATCAATAAATAGTTTCTCGATAACTCTCATATAAGGCGAGATTTGAATTTTAAAAAAAAATAACTTCGAGATCTACCTCAGCCTGTAGACCTACCAAAAGGGATTTTTCTAGTTGTAAGAGTAGCTCATGGTTAAAACCGTTGCTTTCGAAACCAATGCCACACGGACATGGGTCCGAGCCCTGGTCAAGCTAAGCATTTTTTCCTTCTAGTTAATTATACAATAGTAACTTCTCTTCATCAGATGACAAAGTATAGAATTTGCAACGAAGCCAGAGAGAGAGAAATCAAAGCCTCAGCACTTCCATATGAAAAAAGCATTTCAGAGTATTTGTTTACTGAAGTACAGTTTAGTCTTAAAGTGACTCATCGTTCCTGGGGATCACGAGATTTGGGGATCGTGAATTTGCTGTATGACACCTTGATTCGACTTTGGATAAAACATTTACTTAATTTGTATTTAATGTTCACATATAATATACCGACGGTCTATCAACACCCACCACTTCTCTGTTATATTTTAAACATAATAATAACTTATGATTATTAATCGAATTATTCATGCTTTGAGGAATATATAGTTACATAAAAATAAATTTTCCAGAACGGGATTCGAACCTATGACCTCACCATTAGAAGCCATGCGTTCTATCACTGAGCTAACATGAAGACATCGATCGACTTCTTTCTGATAGAACATGACTGAATTTTCGGTGTTCAATACAATGAAATTCAGAAAAAAGTTGCAAATGCTGTTGTTTCCCCCTCCTTTCTCTTGTTTATTGTACTACTTGTATGAATGCGAGAAATAAAACTGCTGTCTTCACTTTCATTGCAAATGTGCTTCTACGTATGGAAACGTAGGTGACAAAACGATCACGTGCTCAGATGTATGGATAGTTTCGAAATACTGTATCATTACGTATACGTATTAATCATTCAAATATCATTACGTATTTGAAAAACCTGGCATCCTTAGTTTACTGCTTGCGAAGATACGCGAAGTTGGACTTCGACAATTTTCAGCTCAAAACAGCCTAATCAATGCGGTCAACCTTACTGGAATAGGCTGTACATCCTTGTTTGTTTTGAAACTGGATGAATGTTCTCTTAAATATAGAAATTAAAGGATATAGGTTTAAACTCTCGAGTGGTAGTATCTTAACCTCCTTAAACAGATGTCTACAAGAATATCTTGGGTTTCATTCCACAAAGTATTCTTATAGCTCTTTTTTTTTTTTAATACATGAAGTCTCTGACTAGAATTTCCCCAGAAGATACCATATTGTAATACAGTGTCGTACAGAGCTATAGCAGTTTTTTAATTCACCTTTCTATTAATAGTTCTTAGTGCATAACATTCTCTATTCAGCTTATTAATGACATTCTATGTAAGTAAAATTCCCATGTCATATTGTGATTTACGATGAGACCTAAAAATGAACAATGTGTTTTATACTTAATTTTAATGGTGTTTAGATACAAGATAGGGTCTATAGGTTTACT
Source organism: Lepisma saccharinum (assembly GCA_022664845.1). Taxonomy (NCBI): domain Eukaryota; kingdom Metazoa; phylum Arthropoda; class Insecta; order Zygentoma; family Lepismatidae; genus Lepisma; species Lepisma saccharinum. The sequence continues at coordinate 16,748 of JAGDQP010031162.1, read as the reverse complement.
GCATTTGTTATGAAAATTGATAGCAAACGTTTTTTCCGTATTAATAAACAAATTATTGTTCATCCAAAAGGATACCTCATTCATTGTTTTTCTGGCATTCTCTTCAAGTTGTTCATTTTTCCCCACTCACTAAAAGAGTGGTATCATCAGCGACTAAGGTTACATCGGCCATAGATTGATTTTTTTCAGTGTCATTAATATATATAAGAAAAAGTAGTGGGCCTAGAACAGATCCTTGTGGAACTCCGTTCTTTACAAATAATGCATGTGATAGATGAGTTTCTATTATATTTTCATTCTTATGGGTTATTTCTTAAGAAACGCATGTTGTTATAACATTTTCTTTTAATAAAAAAACTGATCACTCTGTTCTAATTGATTTTTTTTCTAAAATTTTCCCAAAAGCAGGTGAAAGAGATATTGGTCTGTGATTGTTTATATTTTGTTTTCCACCTTCTTTTGAACAAGGGATTGACTTTCCCAATCTAACTGATCCGGGTACTCTCCAGTTGTGATGCTATTAGCTAAATGACAAAGTGGTTTCTTTACTTGAGATGGAAGCATCCTTTTAATAAATTGTCTCAGATTTCATCCACTCCAGCAGTATTTTTTTTTTTAATATTACTTCTGATATTGGCTGTAGAAAAATTGTTTTCTGACATGTATTTTGTGTAAAATTTGTTACATTGACAATCTTCTGACCATTTTGTTGACACTTTTTAATATTTTGAACATCAATAAGATATAAATATTACCACTTAAAAACAGGTATGACCTAGTTTAGACGAAGAAGTTAATTTTTTAAAAAATCGGTAAAGTACACGTTTTTAAGCGTGGCAAAAGAAATGCACGAAGACGAATAAACTGATGAACTGCTTGCAGCATTAAACATAGTGGCCCCATGAAAAGCGCGATAAGGGACGCTAATAGACATGAAAACAGCTTAATTTGTGATATCGTTCTAATTATAGCCGTATTCTGCGGAAAGTAAGATATAGCTTACCGTGTAAGAAATTCTTTAGCTTTAAATGAACATTAAATGGTTTCCTAGCACGAGGGCTTACACGTCGTAATTAAGCCCAGAAATAGGTAGAGCAATCTTTTTAGTTATCTGCTAAAAAACTACGTCCTGTATGAGGGAGAGAACGTTGGAAAACCGTTTTTAAAAGTAATCTTTGGTGTTTGCATTGCGTATAATGTAAAAAAATAACCCAACCTGACTTAGTCTACCCTACTTCTGTGAAGTGTTTAAAATATTGAAACTGCGTAAAACGAGAGAATCTAACCTGACTTTACCTATTTTCCTAAATTCTGTAAAATATTAAAAACGAAGGAGGAAGCAAAAGAGAACAATTATTTACATATACAAAGATAGGAAGTTTTTCTTTTGAAGAAACACACACACACTTGGGAATCGAACCCGTCTCTCGCAACCAGCAGTCCAACACACCACCCAATATTCCAAACGACAAATCAAAAGGAGTGGTTTTGAATGTCTTGTAATCTCAACATGTACTACAGCGATTCGGTACGACACACAAGCTCTCTATTCCTAGCGGAATAAAACTCTAAAGTACTATATATTTTTTTTTATTAGCTAACAGTGTATTCAAACAAATGCAAAGCGAAAACTTTTCTAAAAAGTAGGTTAGATTTAAGTTTCACTCTATGCAGGTTTATTTTAAGGCATATAAACATAGTGTACATAATACTTAACTACACAAAACACAAATGAACACAGATCCTGAGAAAATGGCTGATGTTCCGAAACTGGCATACAAACCAATATATACGTTGCAAGCACGAGATATAAAAAAATTAAATTTTAAATCCATATCGTATACTGCTTAGTAATTGCCATGTGCAACTCGTCTAAGACCGAGCAGCCGTAGCTCGGTACAACACTGGCTTGGGAATAGGAAGGTGCTGGGAACGATCCCAGTCCCAGCGGCCGTCCATCCTGATTGAGGTTTTCCTCAGTCATTTCAGGCAAATGTCGAGATGGTGCTTACCAACTAGGTCATGGCGGACTACCTTCCAACACCCTCTCCCACAGCTTATCCTGACCTGAGATGCCTCAAGGCCACCAATAAATTCAGTGAACTAAAAAAAATCGCACCCATCGAGCATTTTCTATGAATCTGAGTGAGTATGATATATTTTTCATTTATAAAATAATATACTTAAAAAATCAATTACCTTGACGAAGAGTGCAATATTTCCCACGATGGGGATGATCTACCCTTGATACAGGTATTATCCCGACATTCACCTGGCGAAACATAATTCTAGAAAATCAGTCTGGATGACAGATCCTCCCCAGTATCGATCTGAGGTATGTGACTATAACGTACATTATTCTAGTATTATTAAATATTACTTCTGCGTATTTTAGGACCTGTAAATATACTTTTACACTGTACATTAAGCTTGTGTTAATTATATTCTGATTGATATGCTGTACCCAGCTACTTTTTAAAAAACACACACACACACACACACACAAAAAAAAAAAAAATATCAGTTTCATTTCCCACCTCCTTACGTACAGCATGTTTGTCTATTATTATTAGTCATGTGGACGTCCGGAATATTGGATTTCTTCTCTTAGCACTCTTTCTACATGTTACTGTTGTACCTTTCGGCCTATAACTAATGGCGTGGAACTATTCTCGAAATACCTAATATTTTTATTGTGTTAAATAGTGCACGTAAATTCCCCTCAGGAAGCAAAGTTAAGTACAAATGCGTTTCCTCTCTTTTCAAAGTTTACATTTTATAGTGCCTATTCGGCCTCTCTTTACTCATATATTAAATTACATATAGTTCCACCCTGAGAGACGCTAAGATACACTAATGAAATCATGATCACCCGTAATAATAGCTTCGATGGGGATATGTTGGCAATGTTCTAAATACACTAAAAACTAGCAACATAAGTATCATACATTTTCATATGTTTTAAATAACTCGCGGTTTTTGTCCATGTACCGTCTAATTCAGGCCTTTTATAGTTATAAGCTTACCTTCAATTTGGTACACTTTCCTCGCTACCATCGAGTACTCTTACAAAATGACGACTGCAAACACAAGTTTCGCCAATGCACTGGCTTCATCAGGTGGGGAAAAAAAGGTAAGGTTAAGAAGATTGGATGGCAGCGAGGAGTGTACCAAATTGAAGGTAAGCTTAGAATTTCGTTCTCGCCACGTGAACTTGCCTCTTACAGTTAATTACTGTTTTTGAATGGGCACATTACGCTCAGTATCACGCCGCAATAATAGTTTCTTTATAGTTGACGACTACTTAACCCTTTCTCTGCGATGTTCGACTAGAATCGAAAGCAAGAATTTTTCCTTTGTTGCATAATTCGACTACAGTCCATCTTACTAAATGTCTTCGTACTTTGCTGCGATCAACTACTTTCGCCACTCACACTAATTGAGTGCTGCGTTTTCTCTGTGAAGAAGCATTTAGCATCACTATTCCCAGCGAAATTAAATATTTTCGCCTTTTGCCCAAATGTTTAGCTTCTCTTCTACATATTAGGCACAAGCGCTTCCTCGCTGGAACCTGTGTTCCGTACACTTTCCAACGAATTGAATCTTTATTTATGGCCTTTAGGCATGTAAGGCTCAGGCCGGGATAGGGGAAGGGAATGATTCGGGAAGGTGTTGGCCTGGGCCTATGTGAAAGGTCCCATCCCGGCATTTGCCTGGTGGAACGTGGAAGGTCAATGACTCCATTCACAACAGTAAGAGTTGGGCCATGTGCTATTACAGGTTATTTTATTTACACTTTTCTCGCTTTGTACTGCACTGATGTTCCTGATTCTTGGATACGTTTGATATTAATGTATACGTTGGTGGGATTTTGTCTACGTACAATAAATACAAGTGTTGCCAACTTCCCACGTTTTCACATAAATTCAAGCCCCCCCCTTTTTTTTTGTTTTTCTTCTTTTTCTACATATTGGGCACAATATACCTAACTCTTACCTCGCTGACACTTATATTCCATAAACTATTCAACGAAGTATAACTCATACAGCTATGATAATGGCAAGTAAAGGTCCACGATTTTTATACAAACCCTCGCGAAGGTTCAAGATAAGGTGGCAATACTGACAAATGGATTACTTGTGGGGGTTGGTGATACCACCACATATGGTGAGGATACGCTGAACTAATTTTTCCACCCTAAAATTGCACTCCTAGAAGACAATGCACATATTAAGAAATATTGCGCAGTGAAAGGGTTAACAGTCATTCTGCTTTTCTAAACTTTTAGATCAAGTTCCAAGCCCTAATTATAGACAGCATCCGTCCATATATATATATATATATATACTCTATAATTTCTCAAGATTTTTACCTAAGGGCATAATCAATGCAGTCAACTATTGTAGTTAAAAAGAAACTTTATTTGTATAAGAAATAACCAGGAATTAGCTTACACCATTCAAGCATTGAAGCTCGTACTATCACTTTTGTAATTAGTCAACTAACTTAAATACCAGAGTTCGTATATAACATATGTAGGTGGGCTACATGGAAGCAATGAAGCTGATTACTGCTCCAAAGCTCTTTCTACGTATCACCTTTATACCTTAAACAAAAAAAAAGCAAGAAAAAAAAAGGAAAGAAACCCATATATTGGATATATGTATAGATATATATAAAATGGTCAAAGTGGTGATATTCATGATTTAGTACATCTACTAACACCTACATAATACACAGTACACTTATCTACAATGGCATTATTTAACACTGAAGTCACTGAACACAAAAAAAAAGTAATGAAGCGAGAATTCACAAGCATTTACGGGTGATTTTGGTCTTTCTTTTAAAGCAAAAACTTTTTCATCACCTTTTGTCATCTCTTAAACACAACAGTAAATCATGTACGAAAAAAAAAAATTGCATCACTTTTTTAATATTTCAAGTTCCTTTCTCTTATCCTCCCAAACAAATCAAGTCTTGGAGTTAATTTAAAAAAAAAAAAAAAAAAAAAAAACACTACAAAACAACAAAAAGACGCACTAAACCACCATTTTTTTTTTTCAATAACCTATGCACTTTTTATTTCAATTCGTTTCCTGTATGTATCACACACACACACGTCTCCACACTTTATCCTAATGAGGCAATATTCTTCAGAGTATTATGCTTGACACTATGTACAAGTAAACTGTCTGCTAAATGAAATTTTGATGTCAAAGAAACATACATTATGTATAATATATATATAAATACAGGATTTTATTCTCTTTCGAGGGAACGAGCACTTGACTTGCACCTGAAGGTTCGCTTTCATACCAATACTGCAAACTATGTCTAGCTATGATTTCAAGTCCTCATTTTTTATATTTTTTTTATTATTCTTTCTAAATTCCTTGAGGCTTCAGCATATAATTATTGTAATTTAGGCACATAATCAACTACAACTTCATTGGAATCAACTTCATGCTGGAGCTGTTTGCAAAATAATTTACTTAGGATAAATCTGGAAGAAAAAATTAAAAAAATATTTTAATGTCAATTCAAATAACAATAACGCATAACAAATATAAAATTACACACTAGTATTATGCTATTTAGTGTTCATTCCATAGAAAGCGAGTATGTTTTGCACCATTTCAAATTTGCACGACATGCCTTCGGTAGCGCACTGTTTATTTCTCTTTTGTAAAGCAGTTCGAAGCCTTAGGTTGCTATGGAACTGCAAGTCGAGTGCGCGTGGCGTAATCCATCAGCTACTAAAACGTAATGTGAATTCATCCTTCACTTTATCATTAGAAGCGATCGGCAGGTTCAGACATGCCCAACTATTTTAAATTCGGTAGGAATAGTTGAAGGTTAACTGCTTCTACCATGCCTGCGAAGAACCTTCCTGGTCGTTTCTTATCGGTCATGCACCATAGTGATACAAAATGTCTAGCAGGACGCTGAAGCAGGAGTGGTCTTACCCTCTCTACAATTCCTAAGGTGCACTGCACACTGCTCGTGGAAGACAGGAGGCTCTTTCGATACACACCTCATTTAAAATAATTTGGCGCGTCGAAAGTTTATTTGTCCTTAACCACAGACAGTAAAAACAATGAGCTTCTCGAAGGTAATTAAAATGCTTTCAATTTCTGAACACAATTGAAATACAGTAGAAGTCCGATAGACCGGCACCAAACTTAAACAGTCCGGAACGCACGATTGTCCGGCACCATATCATTTTTTTTTTTTCTTGTAAACGCTTGTGAACGACAGTTGAAAGCGCTTCGGAACCACTCGGAAGTGTCCACTACGGACCTGCTACTGTTAGACGCAATCAGCATTGTTCGGAATAAATCGGAAGCGTTCGGACTTTACTCGGTTGTCACCACACATAGGTTAAGTTCATTGTTTTCGCTCTACGGCTTATCCTATACCAGTAGTAAGAGGTACCGCCCAATAGTTCGGCACCGGGCCGGTCCCGAACGTGCCGGACTTCTACTGTAACACAATGCCTAACTGCATGTTTAATGCAAATTTCAAATGGTCTACACAATTTCGCTGCACCCTGTATTTTACGCTTTCATATACCAAAGAGTAACTGTACCCTGGCATTCTGTATATAACAATCCGATGCTGAAACTGAATCTTTATGGACACACAAAATACGCCTGACTGCCTTCAGAAGGGAAAGGCAACTGCTCTCTGGTTTTACTTTCAAGTACCATTCTGGCATTCATCTGGTATAACGCAGAAAATGTTCAGTATTGACGAAAGATGTCGGGATTTGAACCAGAGCTTTCAACGTTATTAGGTGAGCACAGTTCCCATGTGATTGCTGCTGCGGTACGCGTCACAGTGGTTAGCATCTCTCTCTTGGTGGGAATCCAAATGTCTTTTTTGTAATTCTCATAACTAAATGTCCCAGTATTATGGTAGTTCTACGGACAACACGATTGCTACTTGAACGAAAATACTATGTCCATGTATACTAAAAGGTTGTATTAGCTGTCTTAGTGTCCTGATCTCAATTCTGAGAAATAAAGGTAGAATCTAGACAAACGCTTATCTTCGGTATCCCAAGTGACAAAATTCGGAAGGAATTCACGTACCTAGTACTGGTGAAAAGGGCCGTTCGGATTAGTACTGCCGTGATAACTCACCATATGAGTAAGGCACCGTTGAGAAAGATAAATACAGAAACGAGTGTCCAATTACATTCAATATAATTAAAATCTAAAACATATTAATACATTTAACTCTAAGAAACAGAAAATTCAAAGCTGGAGTTTTTACAATTATCTGTGAATTATCATATTGCTAATTTTCCTTTTAACAACCGGAATGCCTATCAGGCATAACAGAAGACCTCTGATAGGGATATGATTATGTTTAGAACTAAGTCTAATTATGTACTACGATTACAATAGTCTACAATTGAGTATGGGAGCAATATGACTTAAGGAATCATATCTTTAGCTTTTGTTCTTTGATGAAATATTATTATGAACGTCGATTATTATGCTAATAGAGACGAATGGTTCTCAATACTAGTTTAAGGTTCTGAACTTTTGAGAAGCACTCGAGCAGTGAGTATATTACTTGGAAAAAGACATGTACTAATATATTGCATTTACTGAAAGGAAACATACAATATTGGCAATGTCTCTTGTTGACATTGTTGCGAATTATCATTGGTGCATATGATAAACTATGCTTATGAATATCCTATGGTTTTAGTTAAGCACACTCGGTAATAAAGGATGCTTATAATCTGATAACAGATTTAGTGTGATTAGTATACTACACCTATGAATGATCATCTCGTTACGAACTATGCTGCTAATTGAGTATGCTTAGTGTGACACTGGAACAACTACATTACAGTGGCTTCAATTCGCTATCATAGTCATTGATATACAGGGTGTCCGGTGAGGAAGTGCAAATATTTTCGGAGGGGATGTCATTCTAAGCAAAAAAGTGTGTGTGAACGTATGGCCCATTCCCCTTAGTTTCCGAGATACGGATGGGGGGTTTACCTTTTCTGCCCATGAAACCTGCTGCGTTCCGGTTAAGTGCGTATAACACACCCTGTAGGTGGTATAAAGACACAAATCATAACCCATTCGAAAGGCAATGAAGTAAGCTTTTCGAAGGTGCACAGATTATTTTGTAAGTAAGACCAAAGGAGGTAAGTAACAGACGGAAAAAGTAAAAATTTCCCTCGAAAATTCTTTTTTAAAAAACAATTATCGCTTATTACGGGGTGGAAACACTGTCACTAGGACAACTAATGTCAGGACGATTAATTTCCAGTTTTCTGTATTTTCATGTTCGTATGTATCTGTAATGATATGTGCATGACACTGTTCTTGTACATTAATTATTCTTGCAATTGCAGTAGAGTTACATTATGACGTTTTTCTTCATTTCTGTAATGTCAACAACATGAATCTTTAAATTTAGAAAGATTTCAACACAAAAATTCATTACAGTGAAGAGAAAATTAGGTCATTCTAACTTCTTATATTATTATTTTTATATACATACATACATATGTATAAATATATATAATTTATATATACAATATATATAAATTATACCGTAGACATTAGATATTAAAAGACAAGTTTGTCAGCACCAGAAAACGCTGATAGATTAAGAGACGAACTCCTGAAGGTTGATATACAGGTAAGTTTAAAAGTTTATTTCTTCCTTTACTTCTGTAACGTGTTGTTCTTGAAGAACCCAGCTGGATTCGAAACGAACCTGTTGAATTACATTTTCATCGAATAAATGAAGGCTAATTATACATATATTCAAAGTTGACACTTTTCAATTCGCAACATGGCCACACACAAATTATATTCAACCGGGGCGTGTGAACGTGGCCAGTAGTAAATAAAAACAACCGATAAGTTTAACCATAATGGTATGAATGCATCAAATCTCACTTTCATAATATATCTACGAGACGTATAAGAAAGCGAATACAGGATGTCTACCAGAAAGTCACAACCAAATTTTGGGACTTCTCGGGGACCTTGCCAACACAAAAGTTGTAACCTCTCTCACTCTTTTTCATAAGCTTACGAGTCTTTGCTTGACGCTTCTGGCTACTACAGAGTTGGCAACCCGTGAAGGACGCTATTCGTTGTCATTTGTTCTGGTTCTACGCGACTAACCAATAGGAGGAAATAAACGCTCTTCCTCTCCATACGTTAGCCACAACACCCGCGGCGAAAAATGAAACATCCACGATAGTTCTAAACAAAGTATTCCCGGGACGAAACAATAAATTACGATACTTTCTCGTGACTTCCGTCACCTAAATCTCATTCCGCGACTTTTCCGGGCCGGCAGACATGCTGGAATACGAAAATGAAAATGTTAGAGCACATTAAACATTCAATTTGGCGTACTGAATCGATGCAACCTTACTCCTTTTTATTTAATAATTGTTTTTGCTGTTTGTAGTAGTGCACAGAAATTTCCTGCTACGGAGTTTTAATACTGCCAGTTTCGTTAAACGAATGATCACTGTAAACGTGTTTACGTAATGATTATTTTTTTATATCTCAAAGCATTAGTTTTCTTTGTTATAGCATTTATGCAGAAAATGAATTAGCTTTTATAGCAATGTGACAATTTCGAGCTTTGTCGCGTTATTATGCACTGGTTTTTCACTGCTTACAGCGAAAATACTAAAACTATAAGCAGTACGAGACAAAGCCCATTTTTTTTTTTTTTTCACATCCTTATATGGATAAAAACTCCTACTTACAGCTCGGTAATGTATCAGCATCAAAACGTTTCTGAATCTGATCGTAGGTAAATTTGACAAAGGCATCATACTGTTCAGCAAGTTTGTCATTGAGAACTTTGTCATACTCCTCTCGGATCTGACTTTCTCGCTCCTTCAGCATTCGTTCACATATCAAGCCAACCTGCAAAATACAACCACAATTACATTCATATTCACACATCATCATTCCATTTGCACAAAGGGCTGAAATATATATTGGGCTAAGCGACAAAACTGTAGTTTCTGAGATCTTCCGTTTCATGGGATCTACGTCATACATAGTTTATCATAAATGAGAGGCAAAGTGATAAATGACCTAAAAGTGATACACAAATGCCTAATACAGATAATATGGGCATTTCCTAAAGAAAAATTACTTCTTTTTCTGTAATGAAAATTTTGCCGCTTAGCTCATATATCTCAGCTCTCCATATTTTACACTCACTTAAAAGGAAAAATTAACGTCTCTGGATATCTTACCAACTACGGATTGCCAGCAACCTTTGAATTTGAAGAATAAAAATAACTAAAATAATAAAAATATATATTTTTAGTTCAAAACCCGGAGGTAGGTGATCTTGTTGAACACTCGAGTTTACGTGTGGAAAAAATAATAATAAAAAAAAAACCTCCAGTGAAAACTACGAAGCTTAACTTCATGTATCACGAGTTATAAGTGATTCTTTTTTGTAAACAACAGATGCCATAACAATTAAGACAGCATGTCGAAGTGATAAAGAAAAACTTAATTGTATGGGCGGTAACACCACTATGGTTTACGCCCGTCCTGAGAGATGCTGATTTAATAAAGATGAAACTTAATTTTTGCGTGCTATTTTGTCCGGTTTATCATGAAAATCGTCTTTTCTCGTAACAAACTGTATTTAATCTAAGGGCTGATTCACATATGAATCGCTGAGTTGAGAAACGTCATAAGTCACTCATGTGCCGAAAATGAGTTGACGTGCATCTTTAATTCTTTAAGAACATTTACTTCTACATCTAACAGCCGTTTCAGCAGCAGACAATAGTCGACCTACATGGCTCTGATGTGCGGACATTAGCGTATTCATTTTCAATAATTATAACTCTGTGTGTAAAGTTTTAAAACTCTCTTGTAAAATATAGTTTGCATGACTTATGACGTTTCTCAAATCAGCGATTCATATATAGAACTGTGCTGTGTTCCATGAAGTCTCTTGGCAGCCTGTTCCGTTTAAAGCCTTTTTTAATGTATTCATGTAGGACTGTGCATAGACCGTGTCCCTTTCGAGTCTTTTTGAATGTGATTTCCCAAGGTCACGGTCCGACACTGTCACAGCACAGTACTGTATGTGTGAACGTACAATGGGCGCCTCTGTGGAGCTCTAGTGATATTTGGGTTCCGTCGGAGCGATCGACCTTCCCCGAAATTGAGCAGAATTGGCCTACATTCACGCACTTTAACTCATGTATTAGCCGTTAGAGCGCGCAAAAATGGAAGAACCATTAATAATATTGGTGCAAGAGCACGAATGTCTTTACAATCTTCAACACGAAAGATTATAATAACAATTTAGTAGAAAATAATGTTTTGAAGGATATCACAAAATATCTGAACGCATTAGGAGCACGGTCGGTGCGCAATCCTACACGTGTGAATACAAACACAGCACGGTAGGCGCACAGTCCCTTATGTGTGAATCAGCCTTAAGAAGTTGATACGGTTCAGAGGAACTCAAACATAATAGAACAAAGAGAACAAGCAGATATATTTTTGCTAGTTCTCATCTCGGGAGTAATGTAAGTACTGTACCTAACGTCTGCAGCTTTCAATAAACGATACACTCATATAGAGCATATATTTTAATACCATAAAGCTCTCAAGGTTAAACTATTTCCCGTCTCGTGTAGCCCTGAAGCTATCCGAGAACACACTCGAACAGAGATGAAAATTGTTTACGTAAGCAGCCATCTTCCTATAACTGCGAAGGGCAAAATTAGGAAACTTATTATCTTGTGCTATAATACATGAAAGATTTGTTACGACAATTCGTTTCAATAATGTCGTTCGATTCACAACACGAATTTTTTCCGGTAATACAAAAGTGAATATGTAACGCTACAACTCTATGTTTCAAAGCATTTTAAATTAGAAATCTAATTTCGTTTTTATCGCAATATGACCCACTACGAATTTCGCGTCTTAAATCTTCTCAAACTGCTCCATAAGAGCGTAATACCCACAAAATGCCAACGCATGGGTCAGAGAACACTCCACCTTTTCAGTTTAAAACTATTCGCTTAAGGTAAGGACCACATTATGGTATTTATCTGGATAGGTCCAGTACCTTTTCACTAATGTTGCACAATACGATAACCAGAAGAAAAAAAAAAGTAATTCTAAATGCTTGCCTCTTCAAGTGCTAAGATAAAAAAGATGGTTAAAAACACGCAATTTCGCATACTGTGAGAACAACTAAAAATCCATGCGGTAACACTCAAAGCAAATGACAGAAAGACAATGTTAAATGCACTTTAATACCCCCCAGATATAAAAGTCCACATAAAAACACGATAAAGTACAATAGTTACTTCGTACGAAACGATGTAGGAAGTAAGAGTTACCAAGTAATGTTTAAGTGTAAAGGTCAATATATTGCAATGAGGAGAAAATATTTGAAGAACAATAAGTGAAAGGAAAATGAAAGGAACATTTAATCGGGAGTGAGTGTATCCGTTCTATTGTGTTTACTTTTATCTCGGCCTTATTCTTTCCGCAGTGTTCGCACAAGACGCAGCATCTGTGAACGAGGGCTAACGGTTAACTCGTGTCATTTTATTTGTTTTGAGTTCTGTCGCACGGAATTTAGTTCATCTTGCAATATTAGATAATAATCGTTCTAATTCCTTGCTTTTATCCACCTCTTTTCACCTACGATGCAAGCTGTAGAATTAAAGAGTACAGGGGAAGGGGTGGGTGTCCATTTTATTTAAAAAAGAAACGGAGATGAAACTCCTACTAAACAATGACAGCTAACCACAAGGAAAGTTCCAATGCTAAAGCATAAATAATCCACAAGTTGTAACAGTTTTACGAATATTAAATACATGGGAGTAAATTAGAAAGCAATAGTTTAAAATGTATATTACGAGAAATTACATTTTCTGGACCCCCTCCCCTATACTCTTGAATTGCGAAAATATCTGCCTTGCTTTGTATCGTACTTTGCAGTTTAGTCAGGATGTACTTGACAGGGTTGGCCGGTGTCTTGTTGCATAAAAGAACCAGGCCAGGGCCCTGTTGTCACAAGTTACTAGTTAAAACTCATAAGTAATATTTTTGAAATTATTAGTGAATTGTAGGGGCTATCTATTATGAGGTCTATGCACAAAGTTAAAATAAATGTGAAGTCGCGGTAAGACTGTCAACTGTCACTTGTAGTTTTGCCACATTTACTAATATTAATAGGTCTCATTTTACTAGAAAGTACAAGATCGTTATACAACAGAAACTATTAGTACTTGTATTTTATTAACTTCTAACTTGTGAATTTCTACTAATATTATTAGTAACTTTATGCAATAGGCCTAAGATGTTTTTTTTTTAATGGTTTAAACCAATAATAATAATAAATGATACAAATAGTGTGAACTTCGTGGTGACGATTCCACATATTAAACCATCTGCGTTAATTTTATATCATTTTCGCCTTGCAATCAATGGGTCCCTGATTCGATTCTCGATGGGGTCACAGAATTTCTCTAAAGTGCAAACCGAGTAGTGGTTCGGATGTCACTGTAAGCAGTAGGTCTTGTCCTTCATAACCTTTCTGCTTCTCTGAATGCCTTTTGTTTCATAGAGAAGCCGAAGTTAACTCTGCTTAAATGTATTGATAGAAGTTGGCCAAATTTATCGACGGCATACAGTGATGTATGTAGGGGTTAGGAGGTTCTGGAGGTCCAGACCCCCTTCGAAATTTCGATATTTTTGTAAATTATTACAATTTTACGCGAAATTTTCGATATTTTCTGTAAAATTTACACTCATACTCCCTCCCCGAAATAAATTTCTGGTACGTACCAGACTGCATCCGTAGCTTATCACACTAACATTAGCTAAGGGCGTAAGCCATAGTGCTATTACCGCCCATACAATTCATTTGTATCCTTTACCAACATTAGCTTGGATTGAACTTTTTAGTTTTAATTTTCTTTAATGAATGATATCTACATACTAAATTTGTAATTTTAAAACTCCATTATATTTAACGTCTCTTTTGGCGTACTGCGTCCCGGGTTCGAGTCCAGGTGGAGGACAATTTCTCTCAGGTGCAAGCCGAGTAGTGGTTCGGATTCCACTTTAAGCTGTAGGTCCCGTCCTTCATGACCCCACTGTTGCATAAGGACATTAAGGAGAAATAAATTTATTTCTATTCATATGCAATGTAAATAAATAAAGCAAAGTATTTAAACAAACAAAAAAAAAAACGTGTTTTTTGCCAACCCTGTTACTGGACCTATTCAGGTTAAGACCATATTCATACTAGTTCTTCAACAATTAAGAACAATAAAGCTAAAACTGATCTGTTAAAAAAAATCTTGATGATAAACATTCGAGAAAACAAAACACTAATACAAAATTTAATTAATAGTTAATTTGCATGTTTATTTTATACTTATTGTTGTTCAGTCATGGTTTCTTTCTATCAAGTCAACAATGTAAAAGCTGTTGCTGAGGAAAATCTTGAAGTTTGTTTCGAACAAACGTCCTGATGTGTCAGCGAGATCCTTGACTGTTCTCTCCCGCGTTAAAGAACACGTAGGTACTCGTCTGACATTTCATGATGTCTTTCCCAACTCGATGCAGCCGGCTGCACCAAACAGGCCGAAAAAACTGCACTGAGAGGGGCAGCGGGAAGAGGATCACCGCCCTTGAAAATAAAACCTACTGTCAGAAGACATCTCACAATGACATTTCTTCTCTCAATGTAATGTAGATCAGGGCGGTGAGGGCCTGCTGAATAACAGCTATGATTTCGTCGACAAATTTTAACAAAGCATTCATCTGCTTATACTGTAAGAGGTCATAGTGATTGGCATATTACTAGGCCCGTCAAAATCCCGAAGATGCCTTGAAAACTTACGATAATTATTACAACACACTTCAAGTTCTGAACTACAGTTCCTGATCTATCAATTTGGTGTTACCCATATTTCAGAAAATGTTGCATTTCTCGAAAATGAAACAAACTTTTCGTAGCTCGAGTAAATATACGAAGAGAACTCTAGCAAATATCGGCCAACCTGTGGATTTAGTTCTCTAACAGTTCCATCACAACATTCTGAGAAGTGTACATTCCCAACATGTCACAGGGTACCTAAGATCTTATTTCTCAACTTTCTGATTTCATTTCTATAATGAACCAACCAACAAGATACAATTTTATTAGATATGGGAAGCAGATAGCTTTCACTCACCGCTTGCATATTAGCTTCCAGTTCAAAAAAAATAGACATTATTTGTTGAATACTTTACCAACTGAAAATGTTACATATTCAGATATATTCACACAAACACAAAAGCAATATGTAGGTAAAAGCAGCTCAAAATGAGAAATCTCTAAGATCAGAAAATGCAAGATGATCAGCTAATGAACGGTGTCAGTTTGGTGCTACTCCCAATAAGCATATGTACAGTATGAGGCTGGTATCCATAGCAACAACAGGTCTATTACAATCAAAACT